>JBBPJW010000890.1:0-18901 GCA_038088935.1 Pulveroboletus aff. viridisquamosus
CAGAGGCTACACCTAGCTGATGATGAAGGAGGAGGAACACTGGAGAAACCCTAAGTGGTGGCTCAGATGAGGAGCAACTGAGGACGACTCTAAGAGATGGAGGACGAAGAGGACTTGGATAAGACACGGGCTTGAGCTTCCTGAGATCTATGCCTTTCCTTGAAGGGCCTGGATTCCTGAGAAGAGCTTTCTCTAAAGCCTAAAACTGCCTAAAGCTGCAAGTGATAAAGTCTGAGGACTTTAGCACTCTTGGCCCAGCCTTTATATACTACTCTAAGGGGCGCACAGACCATGTACATCTGTGTCTACCCTGAAGTGGTACAGTAAGCTAGCCAGTAGCGTAAAAGGCTTACTCATGTAGGCCGTGAGGTAAGTGCATGGGGCAGAAGTAGGGAATAAGGCAAAGGGCCTCTCGTGATGATGTGGGGGAATGGAAGAGAATAGGCATGGACACAACAAGGACGGAGATCTCTGCCACAGATGAGATCCATCTCTAGATCCATCAGATCTGATGAGATAGATGAGATCCATGATTGGAGAGACTTGGGGAAGATCCAGGGAAGATCCCTAGATGTGCCTCATGGCCACTAACCTTAGGAATACTCGTAGGTATATGCCAGATCCTAAGTTAGGGTTTAGCCTGATAAGGGTTGGGATTCCCACAATCACGTGAGAATGAAAGTGGTCATTGCATGGTTTGCAACACTGAGAAGGAACCCCCTCTTGGGGTCAGCCCTTAGATTGAGCTATAACCTTAGCCTGAGTCACAAGAGGGCAAGACTGGGGAAATCCAGCCTTGCATCTCCTGCTTTATATATTGCTGGCAATAATGCATGGACCAGCTACAGGAGACCTACCCTAGAGTATGCTATCTATGGCCACCAATAGCACAAGGGGCTTATGACTAAGTAATAGATATGAGAGCATGGATTGGGTGAGGGGATGAGGCAGTGGCCTCATGGATACAGGATGGAGAAGAGGAGCTGTCACACCATAAGGATGTGGGTGGAATGGAAGTACGCACTGGTCTCGATCTATGAATGCAGCATGGCTGCCTTAAGGCCAAGGAGATTCAATCTGGATCTCTGCCACAGATCAGATCCTAATCTCCAAAGAGATATCATTGGATGGATCTAAGATCCCATTAGAGATCCAGCCACAGTGTCACATGACCTAAACCTTAGTGCCAGGGATACTCTGAAGAGGACTACTAACCCTAGCCTAGGGCTTGCCTTATAAGGCTACTCATTTGCACGATCATGTGTTCTTGGTCACATGACCTGCATCACATGCTTTCTGAGACTCTCACGATCACATGTGACTGCATGTTAGGCTGGAGCCATAACATATAGGGCCTGCTAGAGGGCAGGTAGTTGAGAGTTTTTGGGGTATCCAAAAATACAGATGCAAACTCCTGATATTCTGGAGGGAGTTTCATCTTGGGTTGAGCCTTTTTGGCTTCTATGGCAAGCTCAGTGGAGGTGGTGAGCTTTATAACCGTAACAGAGGATAAAAATGCAAAACATGTATTAATGACTCATAAGAAGTACCTGTGGTAGAGATAGTTTTAAAGAGACTTCTCAGGGGTGGTATATTGCAAGTAATCAATGAAGTGTTCTTTGTCATCAAGGGTAGTTTGCTTGTAGCAATAAGGCTTCAAGTCTGGGAGTAAGAAGGCAGAACAGTAAAGTTCCTTCAAGGCATTAGCAGTAAAGGTAATGGTAAGAGTGCTACTCTTTCAATCAATGGAGGGGTTGGCATTTTTCAGCCAGGGGAGTCCTAGGATCAAGATCTCCTTGCCACATCCCATAACATAGCAAAGAATCTTGGAGGTCAAACATTAAATATGAAGGGTAATTTTACAGGTATGGGTAATTCTTCCCTTGCTATTGGTAGAGGTATCCACATTTTGGACATGAAGGGCTTGGGGAAGATGAGTGATTGAAAACTTGTGGTGGGACACAAATTCCCAGTTAATGCAGTTGATTTGGGCACTAATATTAACTAAAGTGGAGATATCTATGACTTTTCTTGGACATTCAGGTGGAGAAACTTGTACAGGGATTCAAATTGCTTTTCTAGATTGTGATACAAGTACAGGAGCACAAGAAAAAGTAGAAGCACCTTGTGTAGGGAAGATACTCTAATCTAAAAACCTACTCTTCCAACTTCAACCTCTTTTTCATTACTAACCTCTTCTATTTCAGATGGTTCTTTGGCAGAGACCTTCTTTACTTGAGGCATCTTCTTTGGCATGCTAGAAAAGGGGAAAGGAAAGGCTGAGCACTTGTCAGCAGTGTTATAATTCTTTTTTACTTTTTCCATCATGTGACCATGGGAACACTTTAACCTTTAACCTTTTCACTTTTTCATCATTTCATCACTTCACCACTTCACATTTTCACATTTCACACCTTCACATATCACAGCCCAGAACATTCCAGAGCATGACATTATTACCTGGCAGTTACCATGAGGAACTGCTAAGATACTCACTCCTTTATTGCCATTGGTTGGCTTACTGTAGCATAGTTTAGGTCAGACTCTAGTTAGATGGTCTGTGCACATCCCTGTAGCATATATAAAGGGCTGGCACAAGCTGGGATTTCCCAGTCTTGCACACTTGAGCTCTAGAGCTTTATACAAGGCACTTGACTCTTCTACCATTTCCTTTTGCCTAGTTCCCTGTGGTCTAGCCTAAAACCACAGCTCTTTAGGAAGTGTCCACTGGACAGATTGAAACTTGAGGATAGGATGGCAGCTTGCTGTTTCAAGCAGAGTAATCAGGTTTTTGGCAGTGAAAGCAGAGCCAGTTCTTTTGGCAATGCTTGTGTTCCTGGGAAGTGAGTTTGTTGAGCTTTATGGAGTTAATGTCCATTACATTTGAATCTCTTTCAATTCAAGGAGTTGAGGGGGAAGTGAAAGTCCAGGTAAATGCCCTGGGTATTTTCCTGTGTTGTTTAACAAACTTAGATCATTTGTTGGTACTGTTGAAGTGGGTGGCTTTGAGATACCAGTTGGTGATCTTGGTTGTGTTATAGCTTCTTGTTATCCTAGTACTTGATACTTGAGTTGACCTTGATGGATGCTTCTAAACTGTCCTTGATAACTGATAGGGCTTTTGTGCTAGTGGCCCCAACTAGGCAAAGGGAAAGTATGAGACCACTTCTCTTGTATAAATCTGGTAGCTAGCAGCACTAGTGAACTAGTCTGTATAACCAGCCTAAAGGTCAAGAGAGCAAGACTGGGTTTTCCCAGCTTGCACCCCCTGCCTTATATATTGCCAGGGCCCATGCACAGACCAAGTACAGGTGGCCTACCCTAAACCTACACTATTTATGGACACCAATAGTGTAACTGGCTCTATAGGAATAAGGGGAATGCAGGGGAAAGATATTAAGGAGTGAGACAATGGCCTCATGAATCAAGGGTAAGGAATGGAAGAGAAACCACACCATAAGGATATGAGAGAATGAAAGCACACTGGTTCCAGTCTATAAATAAGGCATGGTCACCATAAGGCAGAGGAGATTCCATTTGGATCTCTGCCACAGATATAGTTCCTAATCTAGATCTTATCTGAGATCTGCCACATCATGTGACTGTTATCTTGTACAGGAAAATACTCTGATATAATGGATTAAGCCTTAGTCTAGGGTTTCCTTATAAGGCATCTTATTCACATGATCACATGCTCCTGGTCATATGACTATGCAACCATTCATATCATGTGCTCAACAGTTCCCACAGTCATGTGCTGTAAACCATTGTGTTCACTAGTTGCATAACAGATTGGTACCATTTCCATAAAATAAATATAATGGGAGATCCAAGGGGCTAGTTCTGTCTCATAGTAGCTGATTAGAATGGCATTATTCTTGATTTCTAAAGTCACAGCATGGTTCTGGAACTTAGCTGTGTACTTAGCAAAGAAAGAAGTCCATTCTCCTTTCTTGTTAAGTCATATCTGTGTATTGGCTAGCCAGTGGATGGCTAAACTGACTGTATCCTGGTTCTGAAATGCTGCCAGAAAGACAGTGATCAGATCTGTAAAAGATGCCATGGTTACCAAGGTACCCTTGGTGCATTGTTTGTGGTAGGTGGCAGCCCAAGATTGGGCAGAGCCCTTGGTCATATAGGAGAGAGTGAAGGCAGTCTGCTTCTTATTAGTGTTGTATACTGATTGGTTAATGAATAGGTAGAACTGGACAGAGTCCATCCATGTTTTGGCTTTGAATCTATCTCTATCATAGTGCTTTAGAGTATTAGGGTAAAGCTTGGTGGGTTTAGTGGAGGTAAAGTCAGACATGGTGGTTAGGGAAAGGGAATAAAAGGGGCAGTGGTGAGTCAGAGTAGAAGAAGGTGGAGTAGGGGCACTCAGGATCTGTAGAAAGGTCACAAGTTCATGAGCTAGAGTTTGGTCAAAGTTCTGTTTCTTAGTGAAGGGAACAAGAATATTATCAATAGAATCCTTAGATAAGGTGGGGTAATGGGCTAGGGTTTCTTCTGTTTTAGGAGAATCAAGGGGATCCTCTGTGGGAGATAATTTGTGTTCACCACAGAGAAAGTTGAGGAATATGGGTTGCTTGGATGGTATGGTGGGTAAGCTATAGTAATGGTAGTTATGAAAGTTACACTACTTCTTTTGTTATGCTAGGCCCAGGTAGGGTCAGGCATAGACCTTCAAAAGAGGGAACTATGAGTGTGGTGAGCTCAATGGAAAGTTAGCTTGTGGACAAGGAGTGGTGTAACATAAAAACAACACTAGCAAGGAGGGTACTCAAACAAGATATTGAGCTATGATAGGAATGCTGGCCTGCAGAGTATGATTAATGGCTGGCATCAACAGAGTTCAAGGGGTTTCCTCTTGTACACTAATGTGTGGACTAAGAAGTGATATATTATCAGAAGGGAGTAGCCTCAAGGTAGCAAGAGGATATCAAGGTAGAAAGGTAAGAAGTAATATAAGAAAACAAGAAATGAAGTATGCTACTTTATAGTACATGAAATAAGGTTCAGACTCAGTTGGATGAGTCATATGAATAACAGATGCTAAGTAATTGATTTGTGTGGAATCAGATGAAACATGGAAGAAGCAATCTGTGAGTAATATGATATGACTTATGTGATGAAAACAGATCAAGAGTTATAGTGGCTAAGTTAGAGGGTGTTCTGGACTGGAAGAAGGGGAAGGTTCCAGAACAAGAACAAGAAAGCATCCAAGATGTGTGAAAGTGAAACACAGTGAGAAGAAAAAGGGAAAAGAAAAGGGAAATTGTAATAATACCCATACCTATTTTCTACTTCCCACTGACCTTTCAGCCTTCTCTGATGCCAGCTCCAGTTATGGCCTGGCAATTGTCATTGATACCAGGTGGTGAGCTTGGTGACTTACAAATAGATAGAACAGAGACACATAAGATATTGGATGGGCAGAAAGCATAGTGTTTGAACTCCTGGTCCATTCTCTACTTATGCTCAATCTTATTAGCTTTCCATGCAAGGTTTATTGTGACAACCAGGGCATTATTAATATATGGTGAAAAGTTTGATCACATAACAAATCCACCAATGCAGCATTTTGTTATCTCCTTGCCCTCCTGGCTTTCCTCCCACATTATGTCTTCATTGAGTACATCCCAAGTGAGCATAATCCAGTAGATGCACCATCATGGAAATGCTATTCCTTTTTCAAATTTCTTCTCCTGTGTCTATCCATTTTCCCAGCACTCAATGGCCTTATCCTTGACTTTGATGACCTCCAGTGTGCTTCCCTTGGCATCTAACATAGATTCCACACATTTATTCTTATTGTCCTCCCTTTCTAAGATCCAGATGCATTGTCTATCTGATACTTTTATGTGCTTTGATGCCTCTACACATAATTTTACAACAGCAACCATAGCCAGCACTTCCCATCCCTTCAACCTAAGCCTCTACCTCTCTAAGCTTTACCCCCCCTATCCAGCAGCAGCCTGCTTGGAGAAATGGATCCCATATATAAGCACCCTGCTCCAACCTCTGGTGCTATTCACCCAGAATCTACAGGAGCACATAAAGATGGTGACACTTCATGGCTGGGCTAACAGCACATATGCATCCTATGGCATAGGTATTCTAACCTATCATGTTTTCTGTGATACCAGGGACATTTCTGAGACTAACCATGTACTAGCATCTAATAATCTAATATCTTCCTTTATATCCACTCTTGCTGGCTTATATTCAGCATCTGCCATACACAATTACCTATATGGTATCAAAGCTAGGCATACTCTTCATAGCCTTCCTTGAAATCTACATGAGAATAAAATCTGCACACTATTATAAAAAGCCATGAAACTAGCCCCACCTTTATTAAATTGTGACAAACAGATTTCAATAACAGTGGACATGATAACCTCTATCAAGGGCCAAGTAGACACCACTGATCCAATGGACATTGCATTCTTTGCATGTTTTACAACTCTTTTTTATGCCACTGCATGGGTTGGTGAATTCACAGTACCCTGCCTTTATAGCATCTTCAACCCAACAGGGCACATCACTCCAGCTCATGTACAGGATAAGACTAACCATAATGGTCTGCATACAAAGGTTTTCTTTCTTTTCCATATCAAGTCTAGTTTTTAAGGCAAGAAAGTCAACTGGGCCCACCAGAATGGCCCAACTAACCCTCTTGCAGCATTTGATTACCACATGCAGGTTAACAACCCCCCCTTGCTAGCCCACTCTTTGCTTTCCATTGAAAGAATGGGCATCTCTTAAGAGCAGCAGGCATTAGTGCAATCAAGGGCTACAGCATTTGCATAGGTGCTACTCTTGAATACCTGCTTCAAGGGATCCCATTTGAGGCTATGAAAATCAAGGGCCAGTAGACCAGTAGTGCATTCCAGCTATACCTGTGAAAGCACAACCAGATACTGGCACCATATATTCAGGCCCTTCTACCTAAGGCAGTCACTGCAGTAGCTTATATTACTATTCCATCCATCTGCTGAAATTAGTGAAGAGTAAGTCACTGCCTTTCAAGAGTCTGGGATTTGAGCATTACTGCCATTGTATCAGAAGTTCCTAGACTGTGGGAAATGCAGTAGACACTTAACCCCTAGACTATGACTGGACAGTGCTATGCATCTTTACCCATACTGCAGCATGCTGATGCAATGTAGCCTCACATAGGTGACCACCAGCAGGCCCCAGAGTAACTAGCAAAGATGAACATTGAATGTTTGTTTATTGCAGCATTCTGTTCTAGCAATAGCCAGACTTGGTGATAATGACTATTGTATCCATATTGTGCCTTTATATATTTGTTATAATGAAATCAGCAGCATATCTACCCTTCCTCAGTACAAAAATCCATGGGAACTGGGGCTGGATTGGTTATTTCTACATGACCACTTGCTGGCTTATGGATAAGACTAACCAGTTTTAACCCATGTTGTGCATAATGTGGCTATCAAGCTTTTATCAGACATCTCCATTTCACTGGCCATTCTTATAAAAGATTTCAAAATGTGCTGGCAAGTTTGCCAATGTGTTATGGGACCATCACTATCAGAATCACAAATTTTACTAATAATGCATTTATATAGCACTTTTCTGCTTAATCTATCATCTCAATCAATTCTTCTAACCCTGGTGTATCTTGTGTGTCAGACCACATAGTAATTATCAGAATCTGTCATTAAGGAGGTAAAGGAGGCAATTATTAAACAAGCCACCTCTTTACAAACTGGGTACAAGTAGAACCTTGGTTCTCTGACTGAGCCTCACTGTTCTTTTGAGTGACTGAACTCTACTACTGGGTCAATCTGAGTTATTATTTCCACCTATAGCCCATAGTGACAAATTCCAATGCTCACAACCTTTAAAATGTTTATTTTATCACCTTTTTTGGCAATGGAGTGGATTCTGGAAATTATGATCCACTTGCATATACAAGATTGTTCCTGTTATGCACCATGATATCACAGTGCCACAGGCTCACAAGAAAAGGGGTTTAGAAACAAAGGGGAGTTCTGAGTTAACATAAGTATAATACAAGTGCTTAAAACTGGAGTCTTGAAATGCTAAGGCACAAGTATTTATACTACAGTGCACTGCACACAGACCAAGCCCCTGATGGGAATGTTTCCATGCATGAGGCACAGGGATCAAAAGGAAGAGGAGCTGCCTGAGAACCATCAAGGGTCTAGCTTCTTGAAATGGAAAAAAAGTGACAGAAATGAAAAGAAGCACAGGGTTCTTGTAGGCATGAGGCTAACCCTATGCCCTGGATTATGTGATCTGTCATGTGCCCTAATAAGATAAAAGATTAGATAACCACATGGTGAAGATAAGATAAGATCATGTGATCAAGAAAAGAAAAGAAAAACTACCCCCTTTTTAGCTCTCAGATTCCAGACAAGAGAACTGTAGTGGGATTTCCAAAGTGAAATTTTGATAAGGTTGGAAAAGGTGGTAAAACTGCAATCTAGGAACAGTGATGAGGAGACAATAAGGCACAGAGAAATGGAGCTTGTGAAAATCATGAACAAGCTCTGGTGTATTGGCCACATCTTGTTCTGTTTGCCATTTTTGATCTTTGATAGAGTAACCTTTTCAATAAACCAAATACTCCAACTTGCCCTTTTACATATGTGAATTCACATTTTCCTCTATCTCATACTTGGAATGACCTTCCTCAGTTACCACAATGGGATCTGGGTGGAGAATCTCTTGATCTGCTAAGGGTTCTAATGCCTTTTTAATACAACTGATGTTAACAGTAGAATGAATACACATTTTAACTGGCAGTTGAAGAGTGACCACATTTGAAAGAACATGAATGACCTTGTAAGAGCCTATTTATCATTGCATCAATTTCTTTGCAGGGTAAGGAAGAGAGAGATTCTTGGTAGACAGCATGACACTGTTGCCCACTGAGTAAGAGTTATAGGAAGTTTTGTTGTTTCTCTTCAGCATAGAGGATTGTGCCTTTTCAAGTGACTGATAAATATCATCAAATGATTTGGACATCTGCTGCACAAAGAGGAAGGAATGCAGTGGCCCTTCAAAACCCATTTATAAAGAGAAATGCTTGGTAATCAAGAATGGAGAGGTTTTAGTAACAGAGGAAAAGAAGTTATTATAATGAAACTCTGCCATTTTAACCCAGTCAACCTAGTCATTCTGTTTCTTGGCAACAAAGATTCACAAGTATTTTTCCAATTCCTGATTAACACATTTGGTTTGACTGTCAGTTTGAGGGTAATATGTGGTGAAGAGTTTTGGGGAGATGTGAAGGGCAATGTGGAGCTGTTTGATGAATTTGAAAATAAATTGGGGTCCTTGATCTGACACCAATGAGCCTGGGAGGCCATGATGCAATCAAACATGGTCTTGAAAAAGTTTGGCTAAATCAAGAGAAGAAAGAGAAGATAAACAAGGGATGAAAACCACTTCCTTTGAGAATCTATTCACTACCACCATGATGCTATCCTTCCCTGCACCATTGGTAATCCCATAATCAAATTGACAGAAAGATCCTTCCAAGAAAAAGTAGCTGCTAGGAGAGAAAGAATAGGTGGTTGTTTTTCTGCATCTTTTGCCATAGCACATGTGGGGCAATGATTAACAAAAGTGTCAATGTCTTCTTTGAAAGAAGGCCAATAATAGTATCATGTGAGCAATTGAAAAGTTCTGGTACTCCCAGAATGACCTCCAATTAGTGAAGAATGGCTTAAATAAAGCAATTGGGATCTTAGTTTTAAGGGAACAAACATCTGATTTCTTGAATTCTTAAATACTTAGTGATCCTCATCATAACACCAAGAAGGGGGTAAGGAGAGCCCTCATGAAGCAGAAATAACATCAGAAAAGAAGGAAAAAGAAGTATTTAGAGTGTGAACAAAAAAATGGGGAGAAAGAAGAACAATATCTTTATTGAGATCAGGGGGTGAAGAATGATCTGGATGATGAGATAAGGCATCTGCATGACCATTGGAAGAACCCAGCTTATGGACAAAGATGTAATTGAATTTGGAGAGAAAAACACTTGCCATTGGGCTTGATGAGGGAAGAGATCCTGTGGTTTGCACCAATACTTCAAGTTTTTATGATCCATTCAGATTTCAAAGTGAGAGCATCCAATGACATAATGATGCCAGGCTTTTAAGGCCTGAATAACTGTGAGAGGTTCTTTGTCATAAATTGGATAGTTAAGCTCTGCTGGTAAAAAAGCCTTGTTCATATACACTGTAGGGTGCCAGGATCCATTATGAAGTTGAAATGAAAGGACTGTGCCCATAGTAGTTTATAAGGCATCAGTTTCAATATAGAAAGGTTGGAAGAAGTCAGGGTAAACAAGAAGAGGACCAGAGAAGAGGAGAGTTTTGAGAGTGATAAATGCAGTGGTGCAATCCTCTGTCCAGCAGAAAGGAACAGTTTTCTGAGTGAGAGCATAAAGGGGTCAGGCAATAGTAGCAAAATTCAGTACAAAATGCCAATAGTAGTTGGCTAGTCCTAAAAAGGATTGAACCTGTTTGACTGTACAAGGGGTAGGCCAATCTGTAATTGCTTTAGTCTTGTTAAGTTGCATCTTGACCCCCTTTTTAGATATAACCATGCCTAAGTAATCAACTTCTTCTTGAGTGAAGTGACACTTGGAGGGCTTGAGAAACAAATCATGATCATGTAGCCTATGAAGCACTTCCTATACTGTACTAAAATGCTTAGCTTTCAATTTGTCTTTAGTAAAAATGATAATGTCATTGATATAGATGAGAACTTCTGCCCACATATCAGAAAAGATATTGTTTACCATATTTTGGAATATGCCAGGTGAATTGCACATGCCAAAATACATTACCAATGGTTCATAGGCTCCTAGCAGGGTGGTGAATGCCCCTTTCCATTCATTGCCTTCCTTGATGTGAATATTGTTATACCCCCATTGCAAATCAAGGGTTGTGAACAGTAATGCTTCTTGTAGTCTGTTGATTAGAGTAGAAATTAATGGTAAGGGGTAGCTGTTCTTAATTGTTAAATCATTGAGATATTTGTAATCAATAACCATTTATTTACCACCATCCTTCTTTCCAATGAAAAACACTGGTGATGTCTGAGGAGACTTTAAGGGTCAGATACATTCTTTGGCTGTTTCCTTGACAATGAATTCGCAGACTTCCTGTAATTCTACATCAGCTAATGGAATAATCCTACTCTTTTTGGGTACAAAATTTTCTTTTAAATTGACTGCATGATCCCATGGTTTCCTAATGGGCATGCACTCTAATTGTTTCTGGAAAAACACAGATAAGTAATCCCATACTTTCTTTGGTAGTTCTTTTTGCAAATCATTATTTTCCATGGTGTTAATATTGTATGCATGACAACTGCTAGAACAGGAGGGAAATTCAATGGTCTTCTGAACCCAATCAATGTTTGGATTGTGATATTTGAACCAGTCATATCCAATTAGTAAATCCAGAGATCCTAAATGTGACACCATTGCATTAATACATTCTTGATGCCATTTACCTTCCTTGTTCTTTATTGCGATGTAGAGTACCACATATTGCATGATATAACCAATTGTTCCTTGCATTCCATCAGCATTGAATACCATAAGGGATTGATTCATGGGTTTCTTGTATAATCCATGTTACTACACATAATTTTGATCTATAAACATTAGTGATGCTCCTGAATCTAATTTCACATTAGTAAGATCACAAGTTTTTCCTCATAACCCCTCTACACCTTTTACTTCTCCTATTACTTTTACTCCTATCTTTAATTCATCTCTTTCAGTTCTATTGAAGACTGCATCTAGGCTTTTCTTTTCTCTTCCATAGTCTAAATACAAGTGACCATTAATTTGTTGGGTGGAAGGAATTAAGCACCCATTCACTGGGGCTGCACTTTTAGAAGATACCTTTCCAGCATGAAACAGAAATGTATTTGCCCAAAGGCCACTTGGTACAAACTTTAAAAAAGATAATTTATCAGGAAGTACACTATCTAGTTCTATGCACTCCCTTGGACTTTTCCCTGCTTTGCCTTGTTTTCAAAAACATCTTTGAAATATGCACAAGCTTCTTTCATTGAGCCCCATGAAGCAGCAGGAATTTCTTGAAATCTGGCAGCATCTGCCATATTGTATACTGGACCTATAGCTTCTGGTTCAGCTGTACACCAACCATTTTCATCAGGGGCAGAGAATTCTCTGAATCAAATTGGTTGGACCTGTTGTTGCTGCTATTGTAAAGGCTGCAGTGGCCTAGGAGGGAAGTGAGAAGATGTCATGGTTCTTGCTGGATTTTGGGGTGCCCGACAATCTCTTGCAATATGGCCCAGATGGCCATAATTGAAACACATAATTGGAGGCCACACTGGCCTTGCATCCTGTCTATCTACTTCCATGGGCACACCTCTTCCAGGTTGTAAATCCACAGGAGTAAATTGAGGGGAAGAAGGACAAGGAGTGTATGGTGGCTGAAAGCAAGGTTGGAAGAGAGGGTGGGGAGCCTGACCTTGTGCCCTAAAAAAGGGTCTTTTCACTGTCATCTTCTCAAAAGTGCACCCCACCTGAAACGGGTGACTACCCGTTACTCCTTGATACTTGTCTCTTCCTTGGTGAATGCTCCTAATCTGTTCTTTGATAACTGCTAGGGCTTTTGTGCTAGTGGCCCCTAACTAGGCAATGTAGAGAATGGATGAGATCCCAGGCCCTTGTGTAAACCCTAGCCAGCAGTGCTGAGTAATCAGACTGTATAACCAGCCAAGAGGTCAAGAGAGCAAGACTGAGGAAACCTCAGCTTGCACCCCCTGCCTTATATATTGTCAGGATCAAGGGTCTACCCTAAATAGTGCTATCTGTGGTCACCAATAGCTAAAGTAGCTCCTACCTCTAAATAGATAGATGAGAGAGAACATGGGGCGACAATGAGGAGTGAGGCAGTGGCCTCATGGATCAAGGGATAAGAATGGAAGAGGAACCACACCATGAGGATGTGGGAGAATGGAAGCGCACAGGAAATGATCAATGAAAGCAGCAAGGCTGCCTGAAGGTCAAGAAGATCCAATCTGGATCTCTGCCACAGATCAGATCCTAATCTAGATCATAAGATCAGATGTCCTTGGAAGATCTGGATCTCATCTGAGATCTGCCACATCATGTGACCAATACCTTTGTGCAAAGGAATACTCTGAGTAAAGAACTTAGCCTTAGCCTAGGGTTTGCCTTATCAGGCAACTCATTCGCATGATCACGTGCAACTTGAAACAGCTATACTAAGCTGTTGCTGGAAATCAATGATTCTTCCTAGTAATCGCTAACTATCTTAAGAGACTGGGTTTTAGGCTAGACCCCAGTGGAACTAGGCAAGAGGAAGTGTAAGAAGGGTCAAGGACTTGTATAAAGCCAAAGGCTCAAGTGCACAAGACTGGGAAACTCCCAGCTCCTGCCAGCCTCTTTATATATGCTACAATGAAGTGCATGGACCATGTAAAAGGATCCGGCCCTAAGTATGCTACAGTCAGCCAACCAATGGCAGTAAAGGAGCGAGTACCTTAGTAGTTCCATGAGGAAAGCTGCCAGGCATGATGTCATGGTCTAGGCTGTGATATGTGAAAAGAGTGAAGGTGTGAAGGAGTGAAATGTGAAGATGTGACAATGTGAAGAAGTGAAGAAGTGAAGAAGTGAAAGAATAAAGGTGTCCCACGGTCACGTGATGTGAAAAGTAAAAAATGATTATAACACAACTGATCTCATGACCAGTGCATCTCGTGCTCTACAGTTCCCACGGTCACGTGAGACCGTCGTGTTAGGCTTGAGCCATAACATAAGTAATAGTGGCTGACAAAAGGAATCTTCTAAAATGAAAAAGTCTGAATGTTTCAGAATGAAACAAGGAAGCATTAAGAACACACAAAGATCTAAAGCTGGGATGTGAAAGAAAAAGATAAGGAATCAATAATAACATTATTTCCCCAGTATATTCAATGATTTAGTTAAACAGATGGAAAAATAGAGAGATGGAGTGGGGGATCCAGTAATATTGGCCCAGCCAATGAAATCAATGACATTATCATTGTCACTGTAATAAAAAGGTGGAGGGGATGGGAGAGATAGTGAAGCATGGTGGTAAGAACTATAAAAGTATCAAAAGCAGAATAAACCCTAAGAGAAGCCACAGAAAGAGCAGGAGTAAGAGAAGAAGGAGAAGAAGGATGGTTGTCAAGGTAAATGGCAGCAAAGAGGACAGTGAGCCTGATTATGGCCTGGTTGCCATCACAGATAGTGGGGGCACTGATACATAGTGCCATCAATATATAGGTGTCTAATTGCATGGCATTAAAAATACCTCTAATAATAGCAGGGGTAAAAGGGAGGAAGTAATGCTCTGCCATGATGGCCTATTCACCAATGTTTGACTCAGGTTATAGTAGTAATTTCCTCTGGAAAGAGAGGGGTAGAAGATGTGAAGGGGAAAGATAGCTCAATAAAAGGTATATGAACATAGAATATAAAGAATTCATGTTCAAATTGATCAATTTCAGTGAGGAATTTACCAAAGTCTAACTAATAGGTAAGGTTATCAAGAGTAAATGACATTTGATAATAGATGGCATTAAGACCCATGTGTATTGCATTAGTGTTGATCTTAGCAGAGTAACAAAGAAGAATAGACATAAGATGGATCCATTTGACCTGGTGAAACAGAGTATAGAAAGCCCATAGAGAAAAGTTCATGTCTAGATGGGAGCTGATGGGGATGGAGAAGCAAGTGAGAGTAGAACAGTTTAGAAAATAATCCTCCAGGCAAAGGGCATGGGCAGTAATGGAAAGATCTACCATAGCAACTATGCAAGTGGGAATAATGGAATAAAAAGTGGAAGAAAAAATGAGTATGGGGCTAAACTGGGTATTGGTGAGGAAGGTGGGTTCAGAGTCAGAGGTGCAATAAGGGGGGGAAATTACAAGGTCATCTGTATATAAAAAGTCTATAAGAAAGACCTGGGAAAAGGAAATGGGTAAGGAATTAGTGGAGATTTCTATAGTATCAGAGAAAAGGATATGGGCATGAATAATTGGTGGAGAATATTGGTAAAGGCAGCAGAGGTAAAGACAGTAGGTGCTAAATCAATGGTAAAATCAGGGGTAAAGCAAGAGCAATAGGTGAAGTTGTAGGACATGGCTAGTGGTGGGGTTTCTTGAAGTGGTAGATATATTTGTAAGTGGAGGTAGTGTTTAAGGAAGGGAGGTTAAGTGAGTAGAGGCATTGCAGAGATTGGACTCAGGTTTCTACAAGTCTTTTTTGGCTAAGTAATCTTTCCATCAAATAAGGAAAAAGCAGGCAGAGAATGGACCATAATGTTTTAATATCCATTCCACTTTATATTCTTCTTGATCTTCTATAAGATCTGGGGATAAAGTAAGGAAGTTGCTTCTATGGATGTCATTTTCATAATAGAGCAATAACAGAGAAGTGTAAAAGACTGGGTGAATCTTTTAGGAGACAGAAAGGTAAAGATAGTACATGATTGGAGATAGTACTTTAGTAATGGTAAAGGATCCTTTATGTTTTGGAGTAAACTTTAAATAGACTATGGATTATTTGAAATTTCTGGCTTCAAGCCAGATCTTGGATTTCTTGGTAAAGAAATTGAACTTGGAATGGGTATAAGATGCCATGGTTTGGTGAGTGAGGTTATGGGCTGCTAGAGCTTTGTTTCTGGCTGCAGTCAAGTTTTTTAATCTGTTAGCAACTGTGGGCACAAGAATTTTGGAGATTATCAAGGGCATGAGATTCATATTTTATTATGAAATAGAACAGATATTGATTGGTGACAGAGTGGGTATTATGCACTTCATGATTGACATGTTACAAACTCAAGAAAGAAAAAGAGATGGATAAGAGGAGCTTAGAGTTAACACAAGTATTTTATAAGTGCTTAAAGCTGGGGCTTTGAGATGCTATGGCTACAGTATTTATATGCTACAGATCTGTGCACAGATCAAGACCCTAATGGAAACTTTCCTATGCATGAGGCATGGGGATCAAAAGAAAGAGAAGCAATTATGGGAAAAGTAAGAGTTATGCTTCTCTAGAATTTAAAAAAAAAAAAAAAAAAGTGAAGATGACACTAACCCTGCAGAATCTAAAGACATAGGCTGACTCTATGCCCTGAGTCACATGACTCATCACATGCCCTGATATGATAAAAGATTAGATAATTATGTGAAAAAGATAAGATAAGATAATGTGATCTGAAAAATGAAAAATGTGTCATAACAGTGGGGGCAGCAGTTATGGATAAATTCTGCATGGAAGATTTGTTTAGCCCATTTGAAAAAGTTAGCTCCATAGAAGATACAGAGGTAGATTTTGAATTCCTGGTTAACTTAATCAATTTTCCCATTAGATTGAAAGTAATACATAGTAAATAGAGAGAAATTGTAGTTTAGAAGTTTACCAAGTTTCTTGGCAAAGACAGAGGCAAATTAAGGGTCTCAATTCAAGATAATCTTGTTATAGAGGCCAAACCATAGGTATACTTTGTAAAAGAAAAGAGTGGTAATGCCTTCTGTAGTGGCAGTTTTCTTGATAGGACATAAAATTACCTCTTTTATAAGCCTGTGGTCAATCATGACCAAGAGAAAATTATAGCCATTGAAAAGTGGAAGGTCAGTGATCAAGTCACATGAGATCATCTAAAAGGAGCAAATGGCAGTGAAACATATAGGAGAGAAAGGAAAAGCAGAGAGATGGGTATTAACTTTATTCTGTTGGCAGATAACACAACCCTTAACAAAGTGGCAGACATAAGTGGCCATGCCTGGCCACCAGAAGTCTTGTTTGATAATTTAAAGTGTTTTTAAATATCCAGGGTAACCAGCAAGAGAATGTTCATGGCAATAATGGAGAATAAACTGGTGGAGGGATTTGTCTGCAGAGACATAGACATAGTCATAATAAGTGAGAAGGTTGTCACAGAGTTTCCAGTCAGTGACATGTTTATGAAGATTGGAGTACATGGGATCATTCCATTTGTAAAAAAGAAAGAGACAGAAAGAATTGGTTTTTGCATGTTTGCAGATATGAATGGTCAAGGTGGCATCAATAACATGGCAGAAGAGATACTTAAGGAGTGCTTTAATAGCAGTGTTATTGGCAGAGTCAGAGGGGTAGAGGTCAGGGCAGTGAGAGAGAGCATTAGGGCTGAAAAGGGCAAAGCCAATAACATAATGGAGTTGAATATCAAAGTTAGCAAAGTTAAGAAGCCAATGAGCCTGGTAATGATTAAGGATTTGGGCAGCACAGAAATATGTGAGGTCTTTGTGGTCCATAAAGACCTGGACAATGTGGAAAAGCCCTAAAGGTATTGGCACCATGCTTTGAGGATGCAGATAATTATAAGGAGTTCATAGTTATAAATGTCATAATTTTATTCTGTAGAGAAGAATGTCTGGAAGAGAAATAAACAAGGGTGCCAATCCCTATTCACATCAGTTTGGAGAAGAATGCCACCAGAGACATAGATAGAGGTATGCATGGTAATGGTTGTTATAATCGCTTTTTCAATTTTCCATCACGTGACCATGGGACACCCTTTACTCTTCACATTTTCACACTTTCACTTCTTCACACCTTCACTTAGTCACACTCTAGACCATGACATCATTGCCTGGCAGCTTTCATGAGGAACTGCTAAGGTACTTGCTCTCTTATTGTCATTGGTCAGATTACTGTAGCATAGTTAGGGCCAGGCCAGTTACATGGTCCATGCACATTACTGTATCATATATAAAGGGCTGGCGCAAGCTGGGACTCCCCAGTCTTGTGCACTTGAGCCTTACCACTTTATACAAGGCCTAGACTCTTCTTCTCTTCTACTCTTGCCTAGTTCTCTGAGGTGCTAGTCAAAACCTCAGCTATTAGTTTTAGGCATCCACTGGGACAGACTCGAGACTCGAGATCAGGATGGCCAGCAGCTGTTTCAATGGTAAAGGGGTGGTTAAGGTTAAAAAGTTGAAGAATGGGTTGTAAGAGAAAGAGGGCCTTAAAAGAGTCAAAAGACTTCTGGCAGGCTGGAGAGCATGGCCAAGAAGCTGTCTTCTCAATAAGATTGAGAAGAGAACAGGAAATGAATAAGTAGTTCAGAATAAATTATCTGTAGAAATTAGTAAAATCCAGAAAGAAAAAATATCTTTGATTTTCTGAAGGGTGGGCTATTT
This sequence comes from Pulveroboletus aff. viridisquamosus, assembly GCA_038088935.1. Classification (NCBI taxonomy): domain Eukaryota; kingdom Fungi; phylum Basidiomycota; class Agaricomycetes; order Boletales; family Boletaceae; genus Pulveroboletus; species Pulveroboletus aff. viridisquamosus. The sequence continues at coordinate 18,230 of JBBPJW010000890.1, forward strand.
GGCAATATGCCAAGTTTAACAGGGTCAATGGTCAGTTTGCCAGGGTGAACAACCATACCAAGGTATTCTACTGTAGTCAAGGCAAAGGTACACTTTTTCAATTTAAGGTAAAAATCAAGGTTGATTATATGTTGGAGAACTTGGGAGGTATAGGTTCTGTGGATATTAGCATCTGGTAAAAAGATAAGAAGGACATTCATGTAGATAACCAGCCAACCTTCTGTGATCATATCATGGAAGAAGTCATTTATAAAATGCTAGAAGGTGGTAGATGAGTTGTTGAGATCAAAAACATCACTATGAATTCAAAAAGGCCTTTATGAGTAATAAAGGCTGCTTTTCATTAATGTTTGTCTTTAATTAGGACATTATTATAGCCCCAATAAATGTCAAACTTGGTAAAGAGCTTTGCTTCCCAAAGTTTGTTGATAAGATCAGAAATAAGGAAAAAAGGGTAGTTGTTATAAATGGTATGTTTATTAAGGTAGCAATAATCCTGGCAGAGGTGGAGTTTGCTGTCTTTTTTTTTGACAAAGAAGAAGAAAAAGGCCTGGGAAGAGTTGAAGGGACAAATCTTGCCAGCTTAGAGATTTTCTTTAATAAAGTCTTCAGTGGCTTGTTATTCAGGGGTAAATAGAGAATATATTTCCCCTATTTTGGATATGAAGGTTT
>JBBPJW010000891.1:0-18900 GCA_038088935.1 Pulveroboletus aff. viridisquamosus
TCCTCAGTCTTGCTCTCTTGACCTCTTAGCTGGTTATACAGCCTGAACCCTCAGAGCTGCTGGCTTACTGGTTTATACAAGAGAAGTGGTCTCATCCTCTCACTCAGCCTAGTTCGAGGCCACTAGCCCAAAAGCCTCAGCAGCCATTGAAGATAGATCAGGAGCGTCCACCAAGGACTAGGAGTATTAGCAAGTAACGGGAAGATCCCGTTTCACAGAAGAAAATACAACATGGTAAAAAATGAAATAAAAGGGAAAATGTGCATTATAACAGAAAGTACCTAACAGCATACAATGCTAATGGAACAAAAGGGTCTATCAGATAAATAATCAATTGTGTGGTTCTTTACTTATTAATCAAAGACAAAAAGGGGGTTTGACATCAAGAGAAAACCATAGCAATGGTATCAAATCTTGGTACAATTAATCTTTTGGTAGGTTATGACTGGTTCAAGAGATATAATCCAGATATTGACTGGGTACATAAGACAGCTCAATTTACAGATTACAAGGATGCATGCAAAACAGTTTATATCTCAGCATCAGAACACAAAGAGCTAAAAAAGGAATTACCAGTAAAAGTCTGGCCTTTCTTATTAGTTTTTTCTTATTATAAATCAGAGCAAATGTTAGTCAGAAAACCATGGGATATGCAGTAGATCTCAAACCAGATTTAACTTCAAAAAAGAGTAGAATTGTTCCATTAGCTGATGCTGAATTAAAGAAAGTCTGTGAATTTATCAACAAGAAAAGTTTCAAGGGATATATTTAATCCTCCAACTTTCCACAAACTTCTCTGGTGTTCTTCATTGGTAAAAAATATGGTGGTAAACATATGGTTATTGACTATAGGTATCTGAATGGCTACACTGTCAAAAATAATTATCTGATACCTTTAATTTCTACTCTTATCAACTACTTAAAGGGAGCTAATCTTTTTACTATCCTAGATCTCTGATGGAGATACAATAACATTTGCATCAAGGAAGATGATGAATGGAATGGGGCTCTCACCATTTCTCTTAGAGCATATAAGCCCTTGATAATGTACTTTAGCATGTGCAACTTACCTGGTATATTCCAAAACATGGTCAATGACATTTTTTGTGATTTATGGGCTAAAGGTTTAATCTATATTGATAAAATTATTATTTTTACCAAGGAAAAGTCTAGGGCTGATCATTTTGTGGTAATCTGTGAAGTTTTTCAATAAATTTGTAATCATAATCAATTCTTTAGGCCTAATAAATGACACTTTGCTCAAAAAGAAGTTGATTATCTGAATATGGTTGTTTCTAGAAAGGGGGTCCATATGCAATCAAACAAGACCAATGCCATTCATGACTGGCCAACTTCCTCTTCTGTAAACAAGTTCAATTTTTTTTGAGACTTGCTAATTATTATAGATGTTTTGTTTCTCATTTTGTGGAAATTGCTAAATACCTTTATTGTCTCACTCACAAGACTGTTTCTTTTCTTTGGAATGCTGCTTGTTAGCAGGCTTTTCAACAGTTTAAAGATATTCTTATCTCCAATTCCTCCTTATCTTTCCTGATTCTTTATGTCCTATTCAGTTAAAAACCAATTATTCTAGTGTTACAATAGGTGTCATTCTTTCTCTTCAGTTATCTAATGGATCCTGGCATCCAGCTGTATATATGTCTCATGCATTTAATCTAGCAGAATTGAATTATCCTTTTTATAACAAGAAACTGTTGGCAGTTATTTAGGCTTTCAAGGATTGGCATTATTACATAATTGATCATTTTCAATTCAAAATCTGGACTGATCACAAGAATCTTGAATATTGGCACAAATCTCAGGATCTTTCTCTGCATCAAGCTTGGTAGCAAACTGTTCTTGCTAAATTTAACTATGTTTTTGTTCATAAACCTGGATTGTCTAATAGATAAGCAGATATTTTTTCTTAGCATCCTAATCATGGGATAACAGCAGATCTCAACAAAGCTGTTATGCTTCTTCCTAATTCTGTTTTTATTCATGTTTTTTTACCTTTCTCTGATTTTTTTAATCTTTTATTCTCTTGGTATTATAATGATGATTTAAAAGTTTATAAAAACAAGAACAATCAAATTTTTGTTCCCCTTGCATTATGCTCTCTATTATGGTAGGCCTGGATAGGGACTATCATGGATCTAGACCAATAGCAAGAGAAAATTACCTTGAAAGATGTCCAAAACTGGAAAGAACAAAAGAATGGCAGCCTAGAGGAGGAACTACGGAACAAGGTAAACAAGTAAACAAGTGCTCTAGACTAAAAAACCAGTCTATGCTCTTGCCCCTTTATATGTTGCTACAAAGTGTACATGGACCAGGCCATAAGGAGTACATGAGATTGCTGGTATATAGAGAACAATGCTAAATAAGGAAATAGGGCAAAGAGAAACTAAATAGGAACCAATGGCAAATAAAGATTAATTAGTAAAAGAAAGCAAGGCAAAGGTAAGGTATAACATTAGAGAGCTAGGCCATAATATTAGAGAAAGTCTAGACTACAATAAGGTAAAAGGCTATGCCACATGAGGTACAAAGGCTAGACCAGGCTAGATCTAACCACATGACATGATAAGATATAAGATAAGATGAGGTAAAGTAAGATAAGATAAGATCAAAGAAAGCAGTTAAAGATAGTAAATAGTAAAAAAAACTTAGCTTAGGGTAAGAATAAAAGATGGCTCCTAGCTAAGTAGTGCCAGTGTATAACATACACCACTCCTTTTTCCATTACTAAGCAATTCCCTCCTCATCTGGGATTTGAAGCTTCTAAACATTCTTCTATTTTTGCTTTCAAATTAAATAAATTCTTTTTAACTATCAAAAAGTCTTTGAAAAAGGCACATTCTTCTATGCTAGCCTGAAATACAAAGCCTTCCTACCTCTCATACCATCCTGGTGATTCCATCCTTCTTTATACTCATAATTTCTTACTTTCTTATCCCTTTAAGAAACTTACCCAGTATTAAATTGGGCTCTTCAAGATTTTTGATGTTTTCTTTAATGTTATTTACCTTCACCTGCCTTACCATGAAAGTTCACCTGGCTATGAATATCAGTCATGTAAAACCCACTTTTGAGGCCCTTCCTTGTTAGAAAGTCATTACTCCTGATTCTGTCACAATTATTAAGAAAAATTATGAGGAATATGAGATTAACTCTATTGTGGACTATTGCCTATATTGAGATAAACTGGAATACTTGGTTTATTGAAAGAAATATTTGACTCAGGATTGTACTTGGAAATTCCCAGCAGATATTGCTAATGCTCCTGCCTTAATTGCAGAATTTCACAAACTTCACCTTTTCATCCTCTATTACCTTTTTTCTATTGATTCTTCAGATTTTGCTTGTTTTTTTCACCCTTATATCAATTTCACTAATGTCATTCCCTTGCAATATTTTCATCTGGAATCTAAGCACTAAAAAGGGAGTAGTATTATAACATATTTTTCTTTTTAATTATGGGACCTTTATCTTATCTTTTCACATGGTTATCTAATCTTTTATCTTATTAGGGCATGTGACAAGTCATGTGACTCAGGGCATAGGGTTAGTGTTCTGTACTCCAAAAGTGCAACCTGATGCAAACTAACTGGTAAGTGGTAAAGGCCCATGGCAACAATAATGATATGAGCTTTTGAGACTAGAGCTTCTAACTAGGCAAAGGAAAGAGTAAGTGGAAACCAGCAAGTAGACAAGTGAATGTTACAAGAGGTTTAGACTGGGGAAACCTCAAGTTCTCACTATCCTGTATATATATTGCCAAAGGGCACAGCCCCATATATAGGATGACTAACTACTTATCTATGGTTACTAATGGCAGTAAGTACTCTTGCTGATAAATAAGAAGCATAGAGTAAAGGGTAATGAGTAAGGCAGTGGCCTTATGGATCAAGGGTTAAGGAAGAGTACTACATTTATGAGAATGTGGGAGAATGGAAGGGAAGTGTACAGCAAAGGCAGATATGAATATAATCAGGCAGTTATAAGATCAACAAAATTCCCATCTGAATCTCTGCCATAGATTAATCCTAATCTAGATCCATTAGATCAGATATTATTGTAATCAATCTAGATCTTATCTGAGATCTGCCATATCATATGACCAATACTGAAATGCAAGGAAAACTCTGAATAAAAATTAAATTCAAATCTAGGGTTATTCTTGTTTTGACATAGAAGTCTCACAATCATGTGACAAGATTGTTGGTGTTCTGCTGAGCACATAACAGTTAGTCTCATGTTTTTATTCCTGCAGGGTTAGTTTTTATTTCCATTTCTTCTTAACTTTTTTTTTATTCCAGAAAAGCACAATCCTTGATTTTTTTCATGACTGCTTCTCTTCTTTTTGATTTCTGTGCCTCATGTATGGGAATATTTCCATTAGAATCTTGGTCTATGCACAGACCTATAGCATATAAATACTATAGCAGTAGCATTTCAAGGCCCCAGTTTTAAGCACTTATATTATACTTATATTAACTCTAGGCTCCCCTTATGTTATTTTCTTTTTTCCTTGAGTCTGTGGCATATTGATCTTGACATGCATAACAGAGGATAAAGTGAGAACTAAGATGTACTAAATAACTAAGAATAGAAACAATACTAAAGTTGAAATCAAAGCAGAAAGAGCACAAGCATAACTGAAGTGGAATGAAGTAATAACAGAAGGGCCGGAGGTACATGAAGAGAATTAAGGACTTACATAACTTACTGACAGGCACTAAATATAAAAAACTAATATAGTGTCTGGTCATCCTGTCCTCATGTCTCAATGCTGAAGCTGATAAGCACAACTAAGCAGTGGTTTGAACTAGATCCACTGAGAACTAGGCAAAAAAAATAAGAAAAAGAGTCAAGTGCCTTGTATAAATCCCTAGAGCTCAAATGTGCAAGACTGGATTGTCCCCAGCTTGTGCCAGCCCTTTATATATGCTATAGAGTTGTGCACAGACCATGTTCCTAGTGTCTGCCCTAAATTATGCTACAGTAAGCTGACCAATGGCAATAAATAAGTGAGTACCTTAACAGTACCTTATAATTCCTGCCAGGTAGTGATGTCATGATCTAGGCCAGTCTAGAGTGTGAATATGTGAAGATGTAAAGGAGTGAAATATGAAAGAGTGAACATGTGAAAGAGTGAAATGGTAAGGGTTTACCACAGTCATATAATGTGACATGTAAAGGGTCAAAGTAAAATACAAAATGGATGGAAATGAAGAAAAATGGTAATGGAATTATAACACTACTCTGTCTTTAGGTCTCAGATTCCAGACAAGACAGAGGTAGTGCATGGCTAGTGGTGAAGGTTTTGTAGGGTAAGAAGAGAGTGCAGAAATTGGAGAGCATAAGACCATGAAGCTTGCAAGAGGCTGACAGATTTTTGATATGGAATACTTCAACTGCTTGAGGTGCATTGGTGAGGTTTTTAGCTGGTTCCAAGGTATAATCTGAACTGTTGTAACCTTTTCAGTCCACCAAGTATTCCAGTTTGCCCTTTTTAAGCCATGAGTTGACAATCTCATGCACCTCCCATTTCTCCTGTCCTTCCTCTGTAATTTTGACAGGGTCTGATTGAATAACTGGTTGGAAAGGAAGAGGATCTTGGTAAGGTTTTATCCTAGAGATGTTCACCATAGAATGGATTTTAACAGAAGTGGGAAGATAAAGATGCAGTGCATGAAGAAAAACATCCATTATTTTATAGAGTCCAATCCACTTTTGTAACAACTTCTTTGATGGATAGGAAAGTGTTAAATGTTCTGTGGAAAGCCAGACCTTTTGTTCTTTTGATAGACTGGTGGATCTGATCTCTTCTTATCTGCTTGCCTTTTTATTTGTTCTTGTACCTTTTGCAATACTTGCTGAATTTCCTTATGTAAGCATTCTAATTCCTGGATGAATGAGCTAGAAGGCAATGTGGCCTCAAAACCCAAGTGAGAAACATAGTGCTTGGTAATGGAAAAGGAAGATGCTTTGATTGCTGAAGAATAGACATTATTGTGAGAGAATTTAGCAATCTTTATCCACTAAAACCATTGATCTTGTCTTTTGGCAATGAAGAGATGCAAATATTGTTCCAGTTCCCTGTTAATATGTTCTGTCTGTCCATCTGTTTGAGGGTAAAACACTGGATAGTTTTTGGGAAATGTCAAGGGAGTGGCATAGCTCTTGTGTAAATGCTGAGGCAAATTGTGGTCCCCTGTCTGAAACAATAGAGGAGGGTAATTCATGCCTACACCAAATATGATCTCAAAACATCTGAGTCAAATGGATAGAGGAAGTGGCCAAAAAAGAACAAGGAATAAAAACCACTTCCTTTGAAAATCAATCTACTACTACTAGAATAGCATTATATTCTTGTGAATCAGAAAGTCCTGTTATAAAGTCTGCAGAGATATCTTTTCAAGGAGAAGAGGGAAGAGAAAGAGGAAGGAGTTTTCCTGCTGGTGCTTTTTGTGAACCCTTTATAAAAGAGCATGTTTGGCAGGTTTGAAGATAGATATCAACATCTTTCACCTGGATAGGCCAGAAGAACCATTGTTTGAGTAAATAAAGAGTCTGTTGCCTTCCTCCATGTCCTGCAATAGAAGAGTCATGGCAGTACTACATTGCTTTCTGTTGCAGTTCTTCTGGAACAAAAAGTGCACTTATTTCTGGGTATATGAAATAATCTTGCTCTGAATTATAACACAACCCTGAAGAGTTATGGGGAAGTGAGGTGGAAGCCTGGATAATCTTGAGAAGAAAAGAGTTGGAAAGGGAAATGGGGCAGGCAGGGAAAAAAGAAGGGGCCAGAACTTGCTTATTAGGTTCATGGATAAGAGTACCATGATTAGCTTGACATAAAAGAGCATCAGCTTGACCATTGGATAGACCAGGCTTGTAAACAATGGTAAATCTATACTTCATAAGGGTTTTAACCCATTAGGCCTGGCAAGAAGATAAATCTTGTGGTTTGTGTTATGCTAGGCCTAGATAGGGTTAGATGTAGACCTTAGAAGAGGAAACTGCAAGTGGGGTGAGGAGAGGGTGCTTGAATGAAGTGTTGAGCTATGGCAGGGATGCTGGCCTGTGGAGTATGATCAATGGTTGGATGTTGATGGAGTTCAAGAATTTACTCTTGTGCACTGATATGTGAACTAAAAAGGGATAGATTACCAGAATACCATAGAGCTCAAGGTAGCAAGGGGCTTTAGTACAAGCATAGAGCAAGTCAAAGTAGAGAGGTAAGAAGTAGCATAAGGAGAAAAGAGGTGAAGTACACTACTTTATAGTACAAGGAATAGAGTTCAGACTCAGTTGAATGAGTTATGTGGATGATGAGTGCTAAGTAAGTAATCTGTGTGAAAACAGATGAAACATGGGAGAAGTAGTTCATGTGTAATATGGTATGACTTATGTGAAGGAAGCAGATTATAAGTCATAGTGGCTAAGTCAGAGAATGTTCTGGAGTAAAAGAAGAGGAAGATTCCAGAATGTAAACAAGAAAGCATCTGAGATGTGTGAAGATAAAACTATGGTGAGATGAAAAGGAAAAAGAGTAGGGGAACCATAACATTATTCCCTTCATATATCTGATGTCCCAATCAGATACCACTAGTTGTAGGCCACTGGGGAGCCTGTGATGTTTTCCCAGCTAATTTTGTCAATGACATTGTCCTCATTGTTGATATGATAAGAAAGTGGTGGAGGTGAGCAAGCCAAGGGAGCATGGTGGTAAGATTTGTGGGAGTGGTGAGAGGATTGCAAGGAGCATGAAGATCAGGTGAAAGACAAGGAGAATGAGGTAGAGAGCTGAGGGAAAGGTTGGTAAAGAGAGCAATGAGCCTGGTTATGGCCAGGTTGCCATTAAAGACAAGTGGGGCACTGGTAGGAGGGACACTGGATCCATTTGTGGCCTAGTGCATGGCATTGAAAAAATCCATCACAATAGCAAGGGTGGCTAGGAGATAGACAGACTCTGCTGTTATGGCCTAACCACCATGCTTCTATATAGGCAATGTGGTTGAGCTTAGCAAGGGTGAGTGGAGATAATGAGGCAGAAGGTGTGGCAGGGTAAGTGGAAGGAAGGTACTGTTACGCTCCTAGCTAACACGACGGTCAGCACGTGACCATGAGAGCTTCATAGCATGTGATGCGCTGGTCACCTGATCAGTAGCACGTGATCGTGCGAACGAGTTACCCAGCAAGGCAAGCCCTAGGCTAGGGTTAGTAGTCCTCAAGTATTCAGAGTATCCCCCGGCAAGGTATCAGTCACGTGATGTGGCAGATCTCAAGATGAGATCCAGATCGTACCCGATGACATCTGATCTGTTGATCTAGATTAGGATCGTATCTGTGGCAGAGATCCAGATGGGATCTCCTCGGCCTCATGGTTGCCAGGCCATCTTCATTAGATCGGTATCGTGCCTTCCCTTCCATTCCTCCCACATCCTCATGGTGTGGCGCACCTCTTCTATATCCCTTGATCCGCGAGGCCCTTGCCTCACTCCTCCTTCACGAGTTATGCATGCTTCCATATCTATTCCAGGTATTGGAGTCCCTTACGCTATTGGTGCACATAGATAGCTAGTTTAGGGTAGCCTCCCCTGTACTTGGTCCGTGCGCGGGCCACTGACATATATAAGACAGGGGGTGCAAGCTGAGGTCTCCTCAGACTTGCTCTCTTGTACCTTTCACCTCTCGTCCTGACTGGATAGATGATCTCAGGGATTAACCCCGGACTAGGGTCCCCTGCAGCTCTCAGCCTATCTCTATAAACCCAGGCTAGGTAGGGTCTAGGGCAGTTCTCACAAGGACTGCCTAGTTCGTGGCCACTAGCACAAAAGCCACACAAACCGAAACCGACAGTGGAACATACACCAAGGAGTCACCGAAACCGAACCGGGTCATTGCGACTATAACAGGTACTGCCAAGCAGTGGATGACTCTTGTTTGAATTGGTTGAGGTTGACAAGGAACTCCCTGAGCTCCAGTTGATAGGCAAGGTTATCTAGGATGAGGAATAACTAGTGATAGATGATGTCCAGATCTCTATGAACAGCATTAGTGTCAACTTTGGCAGTGTGGTAAAGGAGCTGGGTAATTAAGGACATTTTTTCAATCTAATGGTAAAGCCAGTAGAGGGTCCAGAGGGGAGAGTACATGTTGAGGTAAGATCTAATGACAACAGAAAGTCACAAGTTGAATATAAAGGACCAGAGTCTGATGCAGTATATATCATTGCAGTTGCTAGAGCAGAGAGCATGGGTGGTAATGGGCAAGTCAATGACAGCAATGGAGTGAGAAGTAGCCAGTTGGGCTGTGGGTGATGGGACTGGAATGGCTATGGAAGAAGATGGTGTGTTGGCCAGGTAAGTGGGAGCAGGGGATAGTATGATAGGAACAGAAGTGGTTTCCTTAGCAGGGAAATCAACTAAGGACATGGTGGGTGAAGTAAATGGTAATGAGTTAGCAGAAATAACAATGGTTCCAGAGGGAAGAGAGCAGGCACACATGGAAAAGATGGCATTGAGCATTTCTTGGGTAGGCAAGGACAGGACATCAGAGGCAGGGGACAGGGTGGTATTGATGTTAGCAGACATAGTTATTTGCAAGCAGAGCAAGGTTTGGGTTTTTTGATGTGAGTAATACAAGGAAAAGAGGCAATGGAGGTATTTTCAAGGAAGTACTGCCTTTTATATGCATTCAGGAGTTTGAAAGCATTACTGAGATTGGACTTGGCTTTCCACAAGTTTTCTTCCACTGAGTAGCTCTTCCATCAGATTAGGAAGGAGCAGGAAGAAGATGAGCCACAATATTTTAATATCTGCTCAACTTCATATTCTTCTTGACCTTTTACAAGGTCCAGGGGTAGAGCCAGGAAGTTCTTCCCATGTATGTCATTTTTGTGATAGAGTGATAACAGAGAAGCATGGAAGACTAAATGGATCTTCCAGGTTGTGGAAAGGCAGAGCCTGTAGGTTACAGGGGAGAGTACTTCAGTAATAGTAAAGAGTCCTTCCCTTTTTGGTGTGAACTTTGAATTGGTGATGAAACATTTTAGGTTTCATGCTTCTAGCCAAACCTTTGTTTCTTTGGTAAAGGGAATAAACTTAGAGTGGATGTAAGATGCCATTACCTGGCATGTGAAATTGTGAGCAGCAAGGGCTTTATCTCTAGCTGTGGTTAAGTGTTTCCCTGTTAGTGATGGCAGGCATCAAGATTTTGGAGATTACTGGAGGAAGAGCATGGAATTTATAGCCCATCAGGAGGTAAAATGGTGACTGATTAGTTATGGAGTAAGAGTGAAAGTTGTGTGTGAATTTGATATGGGAGATATTTTCTGCTTACTTGGACAGGTTAGCTCTGCAGAAGATACAGAGATATGTTTTTATTTCTTGGTTGACATGTTCAGTCTCTTTGTCAGACTGGGGGTGATACATAGTGGACAAGGACAAGTTGTAGTTGAGAAGTTTTTCCAACTCTTTGGCAAAGGCAGAGGTAAACTGTGGGTTTTAATTGAAGATAATTTTGTCATACATGTTATGGGTGACTACCCATATCCTTGATACTTCACTGACACCTTGGTGAGCGCCTTCCTCACTACTGCTAGGGCTTTTGTACTAGTGGCCCCGAACTAGGCAAAGGGAGAGTCGGAGCCTAACCCTAGAGAGCTCAGGGGGATCCCTTAAGAGGGACAGCCGGGAGATTGTAGAGATCCCTTGTATAATCTCAGCTAAGAGACAAGAGAGTAAGACTGAGGAGATCTCAGCTTACCACTCCCTGCCTTATATATTGCTGGTCAAGGTGCACGGACCAACTACAGGGAGCCTACCCTAATGCTAGCTATCTATGGACACCAATAGCCTAAGTAGCTCAGCTCTTGTAATAGATAAGGGAATGCATGGATTGTATGGTAGGAGTGAGGCAAGGGCCTTGCGGATATAGGATGGAGAGGAGAAGCCACACCATGAGGATGTGGGAGAATGGAAGGGAAGCACTGCCCTGGTTCTATGAGAATAGCATGGCTGCCTAAAGGCCAAGGAGATCTATCTAGATCTCTGCCACAGATCAGATCCTAATCTCCATTAGAGATATCATCAGATAGATCTAAGATCTCATCTGAGATCCAGCCACATCACATGACCTCACAAGTGCGGGGGAATACTCTGATGAGAACTACTAACCTTAGCCTAGGGCTTGACCTTATAAGGCTGCTCCTTCACACGATCACATGCAACTGATCACATAACCTGCATCACATGCTACTGGAGAACTCTCATGATCATGTGTGACCATGTGTTAGGCTGGAGCTGTAACAATACAAACCAAATCATTTGTAGACTTTCTTGAAGAAAAGCATAGCTATTCCTGAAATGGGTGACTACCCATCCTGTTCTTGATACTTGAGATGCTTCTTGGTGGACACTCCTAAACCTGTAACCTCAAACTGTAGGGCTTTTGTGCTAGTGGCCCTGAACTAGGCAACCTTGAAATGAGATCTAGGACTCTTGTATAAACCTGAAGGCCAGATAGTCAATAAGAGCTAAGAAGGGATCCTTCTTGGATCAAGTCCCAGATCAATGCTATAGATCTAGCTGAGAGATCAAGAGAGCAAGACTGGAAAATACCCAGCTTGCACTCCCTGCCTTATATATTGTCAGGATCTGCACACGGACCAGCTACAGGAAGCCTACCCTAATCTATGCTATCTATGTAAACCAATAGTGTAAGGAGCTTATACCTCTAATAGATATATGAAGTGCATGGGGCAGCAATGAGGAGTAAGGCAGTGGCCTCATGGATCAGGGATGGGAATGGAAGGGAAGCACTGGTGGTTCTATGAATGAGGCATGGCTGCCTTGAGGCCGAGGAGATCCCATCTGGATCTCTGTCACAGATCAGATCCTAATCTAGATCATTAGATCAGATATCATCAGAAGATCTGGATCTCATCTAGAGATCTGCCATATCATGTGACCAAACCTATGCAAGGGAATACTCTGAATAAGGACTAAGCCTTAGCCTAGGGTTTACTTGATAAGGCAACTGGTTCCCACGGTCATGTGCGACCGCTGTGTTAGACTGGAGTTATAACAATTTCTTTGGCAGTGGCAATTTTCTTGATGGGGACAAGAACTATCCCTTTAGTAAGCCTGTGGTCAACCATAACCAACAGGAAATTGAAGTCACCAGAATGGGAAAGATTGGTGATCAGATCACAAAAGATCTGCTGAAAAGGGTAAAAAGCCCACAAGAGAATGGGGTAGAGGGTGGGCATAGAGGAATGAGTATTGACCTTGTGCTATTGGCAGACAACACAACCATCAATGTACTGGTAAATGTAGATGGCAAGACTGGGCCACCAGAATTCTTGTTGGACAAGCATGCAGGTCTTGAGATAGCCAGGATGGATGGTGGTTTCATAATCATGGCAATGACAGAGAATGGAGTGGCAAAGAGATTCATTCAGGGGAACATACACATGGTCATGGTATGTAAGCAGAGTATTGCAGAGTTTCCAGTTGCAAAAGTATGACTGTAAGCTATTATGCATAGGGCCATCCCATTTCTGGAGAATGGAGAGGTGGAGGAAATCATTCACTTGATATTTGTAGATGTGGATGCAAAGAGTGGTTTCAATGATATGGCAGAAGATGGTCTTAGAGAGCAGGGTGACTTTCAAGTTGTCAGCAGAGGAGTTCAGGCAGAGATCTGGATAACAAGAGAGGATGTTGGGCCCAGTGAGGGAGATTCCAGCAATATAGTGGAGCTGGATATCAAAGTTGGTAAGGTCAAGCAGCCAACAAGCTTGTCAGCAATTGAGTGTCTGAGGGGCATGGAAGTAGATAAGGTTCTTATGGTCAGTGAAGACTTAAACTGCATGGGGAGAGTCCTGGAAATATTGCCTCCAGGCTTTCAGGGCATGAATAATCATAAGGAGTTTGTGATTGTAGATGTTATAGTTTCTCTCAGCAGGAAAAAAGGACTATAAGAGATAGAAGCAAGGGTGCCAGTCTCTATTGGCATCAGTTTGGAGGAGGATTCCACCAGATGCATATATAAATGCATTAGTGGTAATAGCAAAGGGTCAAGAGAGGTCAGAAAGCTAGAGAACTGGCTGGGAGAGGAAAAGTGCCTTGAGTAGATCAAAGGACTCTGAAATGGTGATCAGCCATCCTGTTCTTGAGTTTAGTCCAGTACTAATAGCTGAGGTTTTAGCTAGACCTCAGGGAACTAGGCAAAAGGATTTAGAAAAGAGTCAAGGACTTGTATAAAGCCTAAGGCTCAAGTGCACAAGACTGGGGAGTCCCAGCTTGCACCAGCCCTTTATATATACTACAATGATGTGCATGGACCATGTAACTAGTCCAGCCCTAAGTAATGCTACAGTAAGCTGACCAATGGCAATAAAGGAGTGAGTACCTTAGCAGTTCCACATGGAAGCTGCCAGGTATGATGTCATGGTCTAGAGTGTGAAGGTGTGACATAGTGAAAATGTGAAAGGTGAAGAGGTGAAGAGGTGAAATATGAAAAAGGTGAAAAGATAAAAGATGTTCCATGGTCATGTGATGGAAAATGTGAAAAGTGATTATAACAGACTCTTGACAGAAGGGGAGCCAGGATCAAGGAACCATCTTTTTGGTCAGATCAAGAAGCAGGCAAGCAATGGAGGAGTAATTGGGAATAAATTGCTGGTAGAAGTTGGAAAAGTCTAGAAAGGAACAAACATCCTTGACCTTTTGAGAAGTGGGCTATTTGGCAATTCCATCAAGTTTAACAGGGTCCATGGTAAGTTGTCCTAATCAAACAATCATTCCAAGGTATTCCACTAACATGGAAGCAAAGGTACATTTCTCCAACTTGAGATGGAGATTAAGTTCTGCCATGCACTTAAGGATGCAGGCAGTGTAAAGGTGATGTGTTTCAGCATTGGGGGAGGAGATAAGGAGATCATCCATATAAATAACCAACCAACCTTCTGCAATCATATTATGAAAGGAATTGTTTATAAAATGCTGAAATGTGGCAGGTAAATTGTTCAGGCCAAAGAACATTACTGTCAGCTCAAAGAGCCTTTTGTGGGTAATAAAGGCCACTTCTGATTGATATCCATCCTTGATGCAAACATTGTTATATCCCCAATAAACATTAAATTCGATGAATAGCTTTACTTTGTAAAGCTTGTTAATGAGGTCAGAGATAAGGAGTAGAGGGTATGCATTGCACATAGTGTGTTTATTGAAATAGTGGTAATCTTGACAAGGATGGAGTTTGCCATCCTTTTTCTTGACAAAGAAGAAAGAGAATACTTGAAAGGAATTGAAGAGGTGGATCTTTCTGGCCTGGAGATTCTCTTCTAGGAATTCTTCAGTTGCCTGGCATTCTGGTGAGGATAAGGAGTAAACCTTACCTATCTTAGGGACAAAGGTGTCCTTAGGATTAATTTCATGGTCATAGGGCCTGCTAAGGGGCAGGTGATTGAGGATCTTGGAGATATCAGAGAATACAGATATGAACTCCAGATATTCTGGGGGAAGTTCTGTCTTGGGTTGAGCTTTTTTGGCTTTGATGACAAGTTTGGTGGAAATAGTAAGCTTCATAACAGTGATCAAGAGTAAGAATGCTGAGCAAGCATTGATGACTCACAAAGAGTGCCTGTAATAGAGATAGTCTTGAAGAGACTTCTTAGGAATGGTATATTGCAAGTAATTGACAAAGTATTCTTCATCATCAAGAGTGGTTTCCTTGAAGTGATATGGCTTCAAGCCTGGGAGCAAGGAGGTGGAACAGTTAAGTTCCTTTGAGATGTCTGTGGTGGAGGGAATGGTAAGAGTGCTACTCTTCCAATTAACTAAGGGATTAACATCTTTCAGCCAGGGAAGTCCTAGGATCCACATCCCATAACATAGCAAAGAACCTTGAAGGTAAAGTGTTGAATGCAAAGGGTAACTTTGCAGGTGTGAGTAATTCTTTCCTTGCTATTGGTGGAGGCATCCACATTTTGAACATGGAGGGCTTGGGGAAGGCAAGTAGTTGGAAACTTGTGGTAGAATATGAATTTCCAATCAATGCAGTTGATTTGGGCACTGCTATCAACTAAAGCAGAGATATCTACAACTTTTCTTGGGCACTTGGATAGGGAAACTTGTATAGGGATTTGGATTGCTTTCCTAGATTGCAATACAAGTACAGGAGTGCAAGAAAAAGTGGGAGCACCTTGTGTAGAGGAGGTACTCTGATCTAAAAACCCACTCTTCCAACTTTAACTTCTTTTTAATCACTAATCACTTCTATTTCTGATGGTTCTTTGGCAGAAACCTTCTTTACTTGAGGCATTTTCTTCAGAATACTAGAAGAGGGAGAAGGAAAGGCAGAACATTTGTTAGTGGAGTGACTGGGTTTTTAGCAGTGGAAGCAAAGCTGATTCTTTCAGCAGTGGTCACATTCTTGGGGGGTAAGTTTGTTGAGCTTTACAGAGTCAACATTCATTGCATTTGGATCTTTTTTAATTCAAGGGGTTGAGGGGGTAGTGAAAGTCCAGGTGAATGCCCTGGGTGTCTTCCAGCATTGTTCAACAAACTTGAATTGTTTGTTGATGCTGTTGAAATGGGTGGCTTTGAGATACCAGTTGGTAATATTCATGGGTACAGTTTCCATGGAATGGATATGATAAGAAATTCAAAGAGCCAGTTCTATTTCATAGTAGCTGATCAGGACAAAGTTATCCTTGATTTTAGACATTACAGCATGATTTTGGAACTTGGCTGTATACTCAGTGAGAGAAGGAGTCCATTCTTCTTTCTTGTTGAGTTACATTTGCATGTTGGCCAGCCAGTGGATGGCTGAGCTGACCATATCCTGATTCTGGAATGCTGCCAGAAAGGCAGTGATTAGGTTGGTAAAAGACCCCATGGTTACTAAGGTGCCCTTGATACATTGTTTTCAATAGGTGGCAGCCCAGGATTGGGCAGATCCTTTAGTCATATAAAAGAGGGCAAAGGCTATGCACTTTTTGTCAGAGTTGTACACAGCCTGGTTAACAAAGAGGTAGAACTGAATGGTATTCATCCAGGTTTCAGCTTTAGACCTATCTCTACAATAGTACTTCAGAGTTCCAAGACAAAGCTTGGTGGGTTTAGCAGAGGTGGTAGAGTCAGACATGGAGGTTCTGGAAAGGGAATAGAGGGGGCAATGGCAAGTCAGAGTTGGAGAAGATGGGGCAAAGGCACTTGGGATCTGTAAGGAGGTCACAAGTTTGTGGGCTAGGGTTTGGTCAAAGTTCTGTTTCTTAGTGGAGGGGACAAGAATATCACCAATAGAATCCTCAGGTAAGGAAGGGTGGTGGGCTAGAGTTTCTTTTGTTTTGAAAGAATCAAGGGGGTTTTTTGTGAAAGATAATCTGTGTTTGCCCCAGAGAGAGTCAAGAAACATGGATTGCTTGGATAGTATGGTGGATGAGCTACAGCAATGGTAGTTGCAAAAGTTATACTACTTCTTTTGTTATGCTAGGCCCAGGTAGGGTCAGGCATGAACCTTAGAAGAGATAAATGTAAATGCAAGTAGGGCAAGAAGGAGGTGCTCAGATGAAGTGTTGAGCTATGGCAGGGATGCTGGCCTGTGAAGTATGATCAATGGCTGGATGTTGATGGAGTTCAAGGATTTCCTCTTGTACACTGATATGTGAACTAAAAAGGGATAGATTATCAGAATACCATAGAGCTCAAAGTAGAAAGGGGCTTTAGTATAAGCATAGAGCAAGTCAAAGTAGAGAGGTAAGAAGTAGCATGAGGAGAAGGGAGGCAAAATACACTACTTTATGGTACAAGGAATAGAGTTCAGACTCAGTTAATTGAGTCATGTGGATAATAAGTACTAAGTAAGTGATTCATGTGGAAATGGATGGAACACAAAAGAAGCAGTCTGTGTGTAATATGGTATAACTCATGCAAGGGAAGCAGATCATGAGTCATAGCAGCTGAGTTAGAGGATGTTCTGGAACAAAAGAAGGGGAAGGTTCCAGAATGTAAACAAAAAAGCATTTAAGATGTGTAAAGATAAAACTACAGTGAGGTAAAAAAGAAAAAGAGTACGGGAATAATAACAGTTTGTGCCAATGTTCAAGGGCCTGATGATCAGTCCAGATTTCAAAGTCAGAGTGATCAATAAGAAGGTGATGCCATTTATAAAGCATGTGAATGACCACCAGAAGTTCCTTATTATATATGGGATAATTCCATTCTGCCCCAGACAAGGAATGAGAGAGAAAAGCTGCAGAACACCAATCACCCTTCACCAGGTAAGAGAGAACAGCACCCATGGCAATGTCAGATGTGTTAGTTTTTATAGAAAGAGTCAGGATATACCAAAAAGAGTGCACTGTGTTACGACTCTGGAAACCAGAGGCTACACCTAGACGATGGAGGAGGAGTGACACTGTAGAAACAACCTAGTGGTGGCTCAGACGTGGAGCAACTAAGGAATCTCTGGAGGACGATGACGAAGAGGACGCGGATGAGACACGAGCGCGAGACGACCTAAGTTCCTGATCCCTTGAAGGGCCTGGTTTCCTAAGAAGAGCTTCTGATAAGCCTAAACTGCTAAACTGCCAAGTGATAAAGTCTGGAGAGACTTTAGCACCAGTAGCCAGCCTTTATATACTACTCTAGGGCGAGCACGGACCAGGTACATCTGTGTCTACCCTTAAGTTGTACAGTAAGCTAACCAATAGCGTAAGTGGTGCAGCCTCGTGTAGGCCAGAAGGGAAATGCATGGAGCGGTAATGAAGGGATGTGGGGGAATGGAAGGTAAGGGGTAAGGTAACAACGAGGACGGGGATCTCTGCCACAGATGAGATCCAATCGGCAGATCCGTCAGATCCACAGATAAGATCAGATCCATGAGATCAGGATCGGGGAAGATCCGGGGACGATCTAGGGAAGATCCTAGATGTGCCTCGTGTCACTAACCTTATGAGTACTCATATAGTATATGCCTTAGTCCTAAGCTAGGGTTTAGCCTGAATAGGAATGGGATTCCCACGATCACGTGAGAGTGAAAGTGGTCGTTGCATAGATTGCAACACACTGGTCATAATGGCTTTTAGATAATCAAATGCTGTTTGCTGTGCCAGTGTCCAGGCAAAAGGGGTGTCTTTTCAAGTGAGATCATTAAGGGGCCATGCAATGTCCCCAAAACCCTGAATAAATTGGCAATAGTAATTGGCCAGATCTAGAAAGGCCTGAACTTGCTTTAATGTGCAAGGAATAGGTTAATCTGCAATGGCCTGAACTTTACTCTTCTGCATTTTTACCCCATCTTTAGAGATGACCATGCCCAAATAGTTCATCTTTTCTTGAATAAAGTGACATTTGGAGGGCTTGAGGAATAAATCATTGGCACAAAGTTAGTCCAAGACAATATGTACAAAATATGCATGTTTTTCTTTTGTTTTTTCCTTAGAGAATATAATGATGTCATCAATGTAGATGAGAATGAATGGCCAGAGATCATGGAAGATATTATTAACCATATTCTGGAATGTGCCAGAACTATTGCATGTTATAATGCATATTTTCCCTTTTATTTCATTTTTTACCCTGTTGTATTTTCTTCTGACTCTTCACATATTCACATCACATGACCCTGTCACCCTTTCACTGTGTCACCATGTTACATCTTCACTATTTCACATTTCACACCTTCACCACTTCACACTTTACTAGATCTAGGCTAATCTAGCCTATGATCTTATATCACCTGTTTTCCTCATGTATTTCTAGACTTTCACTCTCTTTCTGCCATTGGGTAGCTTACTGTACACCACTGTAGGGCAGGGTACTCTCTCTTGGTCTGTGCTCAAGATGCAATAGTATAAAAGGGACTCAAGTCCAAGCT
>JBBPJW010000892.1:0-18891 GCA_038088935.1 Pulveroboletus aff. viridisquamosus
AAGACTAGTAAATTTAGTAACCAAGTAGTCGAGAGCGATAAGAGAACACAATTGACTCACCTGTTGTACAAGCTTACGGCCAAAAACACTAGTCAAAGAGTCATGTACTTTGACAATACTATTGACCTAAGCATCTTGTGGAACTGGGAGTGATGTCGTGAACTTGACTTGATCAGGTGTGAGGCCTTCACTGATCTGTGTTTGATGAGAGTCAATAAAGAATTCACCTGCGGACCGGTTGCTATTCTCCCGGGTGTGGTGGCAATTGGCAACCCGTAACGCAACCCCCCCGGTTGCATCCATACAGAAAGGTACAGTACACACCATCACCTCCGTGGAACGAGCGATAGAGACCCGAGCGACGTGAGAGTGTGTCTCGGGGGAGCGACCTTGCACGTCTGTGAGCATGTACGAGCAGATGAGCGTGCTATCCTTTGCGAATCGTCACCAGAGTGCTCAGCCGAGGGCACAAGGACGACACATGTGCCCCTGCGGGCATTTCATTGCTTGCTCATTCAACTCGGGACAAAACAAAACAGACCTGAAGCTCTACGCGGTGGAAATACTACATGCTAGGTCAAAAAGTCCATAATAAAGGCTATCTTCATGACGCTCACGAATGGATATCGACATGTAAATGATCGTCATGCCTTTTCTGTGTCTTCTGCGTCTCGTTCTTCGGGACGGACTGTTGGTAACTCAGTCACGGAGTAGTGCACTATAGTATTAGTACTACCTGTTGGTAACTACAGGCAGTATAAGCAACATGAAAAAGGAATATAGAATAATGTCTCACCTCAGTCACGGAGTAGTGCACTGAGGTGTAAAGTAGAGATGAACGGTGAAACTATACGACACGGTTACATAATCAGGTATCATAGAGACGAAAGTCCAACACGGACAATCGTATTGACTGGTGTCAAATAAATGTCGTCAGTCAAAGCCTTCGACCCTTCCATGCTTCCACTGTCACCGCCTTGGCCACCATCATGCCAATTGCTCCATCTACCAGTGTCCCCTATGTTTTCATTGGGCCCCAGGCATGCCCAACACTCTTGCCCACTCCGTCATCACACACCACCCACCATCTCCTTGTCATTGTCATCACATACTTCATCACATACCTCGTCAACACCATTATCCATACATTTCACCACTACCTGCTTGTCACAATGCCATGCCACTCCTGTTAGAATTGTTAGATTACCTACGCTTTACCGCTTACATAAGCTAGTAACTATGTCGGACCATTAGTTACCTTAGGATACTTAGTGACTACAAGTATCCTGCAGGTTAGTATCTACTTATCTACCTAATATACAGTGACTACAAGTATCCTGCAGTCCAACAACTCCTGCACCTCATGCCCTGATGCTGTCACCACCTCCCTATAATAACATTGACAATGAAGATAATGTTCTTGATAATGTAGCCTGGGTAAACATTACAGGTTCACCTACCCCTTTCTATTAAAGTACCTTCACTGGGTAGTTTAGGTGTACAAAGGGGGTATTGTTACAATTTCTTCTTCTTCTTTTACTGACTTATCTTTACATTATCCATTTACCACCATTTCCAGTATCTGAACCCTATTGCAATTCATATTGCAAATTCAGATACTGTTTCACCATTATTAAACTCTAATGATTTGCAATCATTATTCCAAATTCTGCAAAGCATGTTTTACCTTTTTATTTTATACTCCTAATGTGCTTTGTCTGCCTATTTGTTGTGCTTTGTCAGATGATCCCTTTTTTTAGTAAATTTCATGTAAATCCCATTTCTCCTTTAGGCCAACAATGGCAAATTCTATTATATAAAGTAGCATAATTTGCCTCTTATTTTGCTATGCTACTTTTCCCTTTTTATATCTTGTACCTGTGTACTTAGAGTTCTTAATATCACCTGCAGTAATTAGCCTGCTCATTGTTAGTTTTAGTATCCACTAACCATTATCAGCAATCTAGCAAGTGCAGGTTATATAACAATAAATAATAAATATAAGCTTATTTTTAGTTAATAGTAATAAACTAGAGGGCAGTGAAAAGAAGCATGTTGCTATGTATCAATCCAAGATACCTTCTTAAATAACATGGACCAGTAAGTGACTAATACATAATAACAACAATAAGAGGGCTTTTAAAGACTAGTGGCTCCAAAATAAGCAAAGAGAGAAAAAGAATAAGTCAAGACAAGAAGTATGGGATTCTTAGTTATACTACATAGTAATTTATTCACTTAAGAACAGAAGATGGTCAAAACTGGGTTGCCCCAAGTCTTTCTCTATCCCTTATATATTAGCAGAGAATATATACAGATTAAATACAGGCTATATACTACTATCTATGGATATCAATAGTAGTAAGTGCATAATGCTGATACATAGAGAAGCATAGGGCAGAGAGTAGAAGTGGGGCAGTGGCCTCATGGATTAAGGGATAAAAAAGGGAAAATAGAAAATAAAAGGGAAAATATATACTCTGATAAAAGAACTAAATCATTGCCTAGGGTTATTCTTGTTTTGGCAAGTAAGTCTTATAATTACATAACAGGATCATTAGTGTTTGCTAAGCACATAACATATGTGTGTCAATTTAGCAATGGTCCAAAAAAGGAAATAAAGTAACTAGATAAAAGTGAATCCATCTATATATGCCATTTAGTCTGGTCTTTAACATAGCAGTGTTCATATTCCTGGCTGCATGTGTGCTTAATAATCTAACAGTTCTTGGATACATTAACACTAAATGTAATCAGTCCTTTTGTTACAGAGAGTACCACTATGAAATCAATTGCAATCTCTTCAGATAGTAACTGTTATGTTTCCCCATTCTTTTCCTCTTTTTCCCTCTTGCCATAGCTTTACTTTCATGCATTTTGGATGCTTTTTTGTTCTTGTTCTGGAACTTCCACTTCTTTTGTACCAGAACATTCTCTGACTCAGCAGATATTACACATGATCTGCTTCCTTTGCACTTAGTCATTGGATATGACACAATATCCAATTCTCTTATATTCCATCCATTTCCATACAGATCATTAGTTACCTCCAATGACTCATTCAACTGAGTCTGAACCTTATCCACTGTACTATATAAGTAGCATACTTTATCTTCTTTCTCTCTTTATACTACTTCTACCTTTCTATTACCTGCACCATACCTAGTACCTTGCAATTTACTTTTAGTTCATGCATCAGTGCACAAGAGAGAATCTCTAGTCAACCCACTAGCCCAGCATCACTAGTGGCCTTGACCCCATTATTGAGTCTTAGCTGGTGTTGTCCCTATAAGTCACACCATCCCCAGAGCTGACCATTGTCAAGCTCTCCTAGCCCCACAGCCTAGTTCCCTCTTCTAAAGGTCTATGCTTGTTCCTACCCAGACCAAGTGTAACAAAAGAAGTAGCATAACTATCATGACTACCACTGCCATAGTTCACCCACCATATCACCCAAGCAGGCTTCATTCCTAGACTTCCTCTGAGGTGAACACAGATTGTCACCTGCAGAGGGCCCCCTTGATTCCTCTAAAGCCAAGGAAACTCCAGCCCACTGATCACCCTTATTCAAGGATTTCATCAGCAATATCCTAGTCCCCTCCACTGAGGAACAGGATCTCAATCAAACCCTAGCCCACAAACTCTCATCTTCTTTACAGATTCTGAGAACCCCCACCCCACTGTCTCCAACCCTGATATGCTACCAACCTCTTTACCCTCTTTCCACTCTGAATTCTCCCACTTTCTCCATGTCTGACTCCGTGGCTACCACTAAGCCCATCAAGCTTCACCTCAGTACCTCTGAACACTATGATGGAAACAGATCCAAAGCAGAAACCTGGATGGACTCCATCCAGTTCTATCTGTTTGTTAACCAGTCAGTATACAACTTTAATGAGAAGTGCATAGCCTTTATCCTCTTCTACATAAGGGCTTAGCCCAATCCTGGGTGGTCATCTATCGAAAACAATGCATCAAAGGAATGCAGGTAAACATGGGGTCTTTCAATGACCTTGTGGCTGCCTTTCTTGCCATCTTCCAGACACAAGATATGGTTAGCACAGCCATCCACTGGCTGGCCAATACACAGATGAGAATGACTAAGAAGGAAGAATGGTTTCCTTTGTTAGCCAAGTATATGGCTGAGTTTCAAAACCATGTTGTTAATGCTCATATTACTGAGCACCCTGTCCTTATCAGCTATTATGAAACTGGACTTGCCCCATGGATCACTTGCCACATTCATGCATGGAGAAAGTATTGACCAAGATCACAGATTGGTACCTTAAAGCCACCCACTTTAACAGTATCAATGAACAATCCAAGCTCATTGAACAATGAAGAAAAATCTCCAGGACCTTTGCCTGGATCCCCAGCACCCCCTTGAAACAGTTGCTTCTCAACTGTTGCTGAAAATTGTAGTCTGGTCCTAGTGATCGCTTAAACAACTAAAGCTTGGGTTTTAGACTAGGCCCCAAGTGAACTAGGCAAGAGTGAGAATGAGCCAAGGGACTTGTATAAAGCGTAGAGCTCAAGTGCACAAGACTGGGAAATCCCCAGCTTGGGCCAGCCCCCTTATATATGCTACAACAATGTGCACGGACCATGTAGATGGCTCCGGCCCTAAGTAATGCTACAGTAAGCCGACCAATGGCGATAAGAGAGCAAGTACCTTAGCAGTTCCATGAGGAAGCTGCCAGGCATGATGTCATGGTCTAGGCTTGTGATATGTGAAAGAGTGAAGATGTGAAAGAGTGAAGTGTGAAGATGTGACAATGTGAAGATGTGAAAAGGTGAAAGGTGAAGAGATGAAAGGTTCTCACGATCACATGATGTGAAAAGTGAAAAATGATTATAACACCCCTTGACCTCTTGGGCTGACAAGGACCTGAATGCCATGGATGTTGATATCATCAAAGTCAACAAACTTATCCCTCAAGAATAAGAGCACTGTGTTATGGTTCCAACCTAACACAATGGTCTCACGTGATTATGAGAACTGTGGAGCATGTGATCATGCAAACGAGTAGCCTTATGAGGCAAACCCTAGGCTAAGGCTAAGTCCTATTTCAGAGTATTCCCTGGCATTAGGTATTGGTCACATGATATGGCAGATCTCAGATGAGATCTAGATCCCTTTGATGATATCTGATCTCTTGATCTAGATTAGGATCTGATCTGTGGCAGAGATCCAGATGGGATCTCCTAGGCCTTATGGTAGCCATGCCTATTTTATTGATCTATACCAGTGCCCTTTCATTTCCACCCACATCCTCATGGTGTGGCTTCTCTTCCATTCCCTTTCCTTGATCCATGAGGCCACTGCCTCACTCCTTATTGCTGCCCCATGCCCTCTCTCATCTATCTATTTAGAGATAGGAGCTACTTTAGCTATTGGTGCCCATAAATAGCACACTTTAGGGTAGACCTCCTGTACATGGTCTGTGTGCAGACCTTGACAATATATAAGGCAGGGGGTGCAAGCTGGGGAAACCCAGTCTTGCTTTCTTGACCTCTAGGCTAGATCTATGGCATTGATCTAAGGCTTGATCCAAGAAGGATTCCCCTTCAGCTCTCATTTGCTGTCTGGCTTTATGGTTTATACAAGGGCCCAGGGTCTCACCACTTCTCTCTTTGCCTAGTTAGGGGCCACTAGACCAAAAGCCTCAGCAGTTATCAAGGATAGGATAGGAGCATTCACCAAGGTCAACTCAAGTATCAAGGAAGAACAGATAGTCACCCATATTACACTGTATCAAAAACAAATTGTGCCTCTGATGTTGGAACCCTGGCCACTATGCTGACAAGTGCCCTTACTTCTCTGCTCCTACCCACACTCTCAGAACTAGCCTTCACATCAAGAAAATTGTTGCTGAAGAACCCTTAGAAATACAAGAGGTTAGTGATGAAGAAGCAGTAGAAGTCAAAAAAGTGGGTTTTTGAAGTGGACTACCTCCCTTACACAAGGTGCTCCATCTTCCTTGTGTGCTCCTGTACTTGTATTCTCCTCTAGAAAAGCAATCCGAATCCCTGTACAAGTGTCCCCACCCAAGTACTCTAGAAAAGTCATAAAAGTCTTCACTTTAGTTAACAGTGGAGCTCAGATTAATTGCATTGACTGGGAATTTGTGTCTCACCATAAAATCCCCACCACCTGTTTTCCTCAAGCCCTTCATGTCCAAAATGTAGATGCTTCTACCAATAGCAAAGGAAGAATCACCCATACCTGTGAAGTTGTCCTTTGCATCGAAACCTTTACTTCCAAGGTTCTTTGCTATGTCATGGGATATGGCAAAGAGACCTTGATTCTAGGACTCCCTTGGCTGAAAGACACCAACCCTACAGTTGATTGAAAAAGCAGCATGCTGACTATTCCATCAGCCCTAGAAACTTTGAAGAAACTTTATCATTCCAATGTGGCCCTCCCCAGACTCAAACAACACAAACCCCAAGAAACCACCATCAATGTCAACAATCTCTTCATTGATTACATGCAACACCAGACCCCAGAGAAGTCCCTCCAAGACTGTCTCTACTCCTGGCACTCCTCCAAAGTAGTAAACACATGCTCTATATTTCTCCCCTTTGTTACTATGGCTAAGCTCACCACCTCTACTGAGCTAGCAATCAATGCAAACACCTTGAAACCCAAGACTGAACTTCCAGATAAATACCAGGAGTTTGCCTCAGTTTTTTCAGATACACCAAAAACCCTTGATTACCTGCTGCCCAGCAGGCCCTATGACCATGAGATAAATCTAAAGGACACCTTTGTTCTGAAGATTGGTAAGGTTTACCCCTTATCTCCCCTAGAACACCAGGCAACTGAGGAGTTCCTGGAAGAAAACCTCCAGGCCAGAAAGATCCACCCTTTCAACTCTTCCCAGGCCTCTTCCTTCCTCTTTGTTAAGAAGAAGGACAGCAAACTCCATCCATGCCAAGATTACCACTACCTGAATAAACATACCATTTGCAATGCCTACCCCCTTTCTCTTATATCTGACCTTATTGATAAGCTTCAGAAAGCAAAGCTTTTCACCAAGTTCAATGTCTGATGGGGATATAACAACATTCATATCAAGGATGGACATCAATGGAAAGCCATGTTTATCACACACAAAGGGCTCTTCAAACCAATGGTGATGTTCTTTGGCCTAAACAATTCCCCTGCTACCTTCCAGTGGTTTATGAATGACTCCTTCAGAGATATGATCACTGAAGAATGGTTGGTTATTTACATGGATAACCTCCTTATTTCCTCCCCAGACTCTAAAACCCACTGCCTTTGCACTGCCTGCATTCTCCAATGCATGGCAGACCTTGATCTCCACATAAAACTGAAGAAATGTACCTTTGCTGCCAAGTCCATCAAATACCTTGGCATGATTGTCCAACCAGGGGAGCTCACAATGGACCCCATTAAACTCAATGGAATAGCCAAATGGCCCATACTCCAGAAAGTTAAAGATGTTCACTCCTTCCTGGGCTTTGCTAACTTCTACAGGCAATTTATTTCCAATTACTCCTCCATTACTCACCCCTTTCTTGACCTTACCAAGAAGACAGTTCCCTGGTCCTGGTTGCCTGCCTGTCAGGAGTCCTTTGACTCTCTGAAGGCTCTCTTCCTCTCCCAGCCAGTTCTTCAACTCCCTGATCTCTCCCAACCATTTGCTATCACCACTAATGCATCAGCATATGCCTCTGATGGCATTCTTCTCCAAACTGACACTAATAGGGACTGGCATCCCTGCTTCTACCTCTCCCAGATGTTCTCTCCCACAGAACACAACTATGATATCTACAATCACAAATTACTAGCTGTGATTCATGCCTTGAAAGCCTGGTGGCACTATCTTCAAGGCTTCTCTCATGTGGTTCAGGTTTTCACTAACCATAAGAACCTCACCTACTTTCAATCCCCCCAGATCCTCAATTGTCAACAAGCCTGCTAGCTTCTTGACCTTGCTGACTTTGATATCCAGCTACAACATGTCAATGGCTCCTCCCTTGCTGGGCCTAATGCTCTTTTCCATTATCTGGACCTTTGTCCAGACTCCTCCTCAGACAACTCCACAGTTACCCTCCTGCTGGAGACCATCTTTTGTTATGTCATTGATGCCACCCTTTGCACTCACATCATGAAACACCAAGTCAGTGACCCTCTTCACCTCTCTATCCTTCAAAAATGGGATAGTCCCATGTGCAATGGGTTGCAATTGCATTTCTGCAATTGGCAACTTCATGATTCCCTGCTTATATACCACAACCACATGTACATTCCCTCTGACAAGTCACTTCATCACTCTATCCTCCAATGCTGCCATAATCACCCAACTGCCAGTTATTCTGGCTACTTGAAGATCCACCAGCTTGTTTAAGTGGAATTCTGGTGGCCCAGCCTTGCGACCTACATTCACAAGTATGTTGATGGCTATGCCATGTGTCAACAAAACAAGGTCAACACACACCCCTCTCACCCTGCCCTCCACCCTTTACCCTATTCCCTTCACTGCCCAATGTCCCTTCTAGCAGATCTCCTGCAATCTGATTACCAATCTTCCCCAATCTGGTGACTTTGATTCCCTACTGGTCATGATTGACCATGGGCTTACAAAGGGAGTGGTCCTTGTCCCAACAAAGAAAATTGCCACTGCAGAGGAAATCACAACCCTCTTTTTCAAAAAAGTCTACAAACACTTTGGTTTGTATGACAAAATTATCTCTGACCAAGGCCCCCAGTTCACCTCTGCCTTTACCAAGGAGCTTGGAAAGCTCCTAAACTATGACCTTTCTCTCTCCACCACTTACCATCCCCAAACAGATGGTAAAATGGAACAAGTCAACCAGGAGGTTGAAATCTACCTTTGCATCTTCTGCAGAGCCAACCCTTCCAAATGGGCTGAAAATATCTTCCATGTGGAATTCATCCACAACTGACATCCCCACTCAGTCACAAACCAATCCCCATTCTATCTTCTCATGGAATGTGAATCCCATGCTCTGCCCTCTATTATCCCTGAGACACTCATGCCAGCTGTAGCCAACTGGCTAAAACTTCTAACTGCAGCCAGGGATGAAGCCCTTGCTGCCCATGCCCTTGCACACCAAACTATGGCTTTGAGAACCCACAAAAAGTTTGTTCCTTTCCTCAAAGGAGCAAAGGAGTGGTTAGAAGCACAGAACCTGAAATGCTCCATCACCAATCCCAAGTTCACACCAAAAAGGGAGGGATTCTTTATCATCACAGAAGTACTTTCTTCCATGACCTATAAACTCTGCCTCCCAGTCACATGGAAGATCCATCTGGTCTTCCATGTTTTCTTATTATTGCCCTATTATGAAAATGCCATCCATGGGAAGAATTTTCTGGCTTCACACCTGGATTTTATAGAAGGTTAAGAAGAATATGAAGTTGAGCAGATATTAAAACATCATGGCTTGCCTTCTTCCTGCTCCTTCCTGATCTGATATAAGAGGTACTCCACAGAAGAAAACTTGTGGGAAGCTAAGTCCAACCTCACTAATGCCTCCAAGCTTTTGACTGCTTATAAGAAGCAGAACTCCCTCAACTCCCTCCAAACCAAGTCTCTTAAAAACAAACCTTACTGCCATTGAACATGTCCAACAACTCCAACACAGTCTTCACCCCTGCCTCTGACATTCTATCCTCACCTACCCAAGAAACCCTCAATACCATGTTCCCCATGTGTGCCCATGTTCTTCCCTCTGGGGATATCATTATCTTAGCTAACCCCTCTCCATTCACCTCTCCCTCTACTTTGCTCATTGATAGTTTCTCCATAGAGGAAACATAACCTATTTCCACCATATTGTCCCCTGTCCCTACATCCCTCACCAACACTCCATTGTCCCCCATCACACTTTCCATTCCACCCCCTGCAGCACTCATTGCCACTCTCCATTCTATTGCTGTGGTTGACTTACCCATTACTGCCCATGCTCTCTGCCCAGAAGACCATAATGACATCTATAGCATCAGACTTTAGTCCTTTATCTTTGACTCCTGCCTATCTGTCACCATTAGCTTGCACCTAGACATGTACTTTCCTCTCTGGGCCCTGTATAGACTCTACCACCAGGTAGAGAAGATGTCTCTTATCACCCAACTCCTCTGCTGTACTGCCAAAGTCAACACCAATGCTGTATGCACAGGGCTCAAAACCATTTACTGCCAGTTATCCTTCATACTCAATAACCTGGCCTATCAACTGGAATTTGGCAAGTTCCTCATGGACCTTGACTGATTTGAACAAGAAACCTCCACAGCCTGACAAAATTTATCCCTGACATGTCCTGCTACTCTCTCCATGTTTTCCTCACCACTTACCCCCAAGGAAATGGACATTGTCTCACACACTGAGGCCTGGTGGTCCAGTCACAATGGTCACACAATACTTCCTTCTAGTTACCCCTACTATCACAATGGCTGTTTTCAATGCCATGTCTTGGGTCATTAATGGGTGCAATGCCCATCCTATTAATGCCCCACCTGCCTGCAATGGTGACCTGGCCATAACCAATTTCACTGCCTGCTTTGCTGACCTTACCCTCAGCTGTCCACTTTCTCCTCCACTTCCTCCTCTTTCCGATCCACTCACTCCTTGAACTCATCCCAGTGCTTCCAGGGTTCCTACCACTGTGCTCCCCATGCTTGCTCACCCCCTCTGCCTTCTTATCATATTGATGATAGAGATGACATTATTGACAACATTGGCTGGGCAAATATCACTGGCTCCCCAGTGGCCTATAACTAGTGGTCAGATAGGGACATCTAACATACAAAGGGGGTAATGTTACATTTCCCCATTCTTTTTCTCTCTTTCCCTCTTACTATAGCTTCACTTTCATGTATCTCAGATGCTTTCTTGTTCTTGTTCTGAAACTTCTGCTTCTTTCATTCCAGAACATTCTCTGACTCAGTGGATATTACACATGATCTGCTTCCTTCACACTTAGTCATTGGGTATGACATAGTACCTGATTCTCTCACATTCCATCCATTTCCACATGGATCATTAGTTATCTCCAATGACTCATCCAATTGAGTCTACACTTTAATTCCTCCCAAAGATCTGCAAAATCCAGCCAAGCTGCTTTGCTAATTCTTCTTCCTTGTGTATTCAGAGAGCTCTCCATATTCAGATACTTTTCCATTGTGATTTGGGCAAAGGCCCCTGCCCATCCATCTAATCTTAAGAGAAGAGCCACAGCTAAACCTCTCTTTGACTTCCAATTCTGTTCCAATGCCCATATTCTCATCTTGACTGACCACAACCTCCATGTCCTTCTGTTGCCATTCCACTTACCTGGATTAGCAATTTTCTTTTCTCCCAACATCTTCCTCATTTTCTCCTTAAAATTTGATTCCTTTTCAGACATCTTTGATGCTGATTGTTATGGGGGTGAATCTGGGAATGGTATCCACTGGGGTTGCTGGGGGTTCTGGTGAAGGAGTTCTTTCCAAGTGACATATAACAAATCCTGGGGGTAACTGTTATGGCGTCAGCCTAACACGATGGTCGCACGTGACCGTGGGAACTTCAGAGTGCGTGATGCGCTGGTCACATGATCAGTTGCACGTGATCGTGCGAACGAGC
The DNA here is from genome assembly GCA_038088935.1 of Pulveroboletus aff. viridisquamosus. Taxonomy (NCBI): domain Eukaryota; kingdom Fungi; phylum Basidiomycota; class Agaricomycetes; order Boletales; family Boletaceae; genus Pulveroboletus; species Pulveroboletus aff. viridisquamosus. The sequence continues at coordinate 11,619 of JBBPJW010000892.1, forward strand.
AACCATACAAGGCAAGCCCTAGGCTAGGGTTACTAGTCCTTCCTACGAGTATTCCCCAAGTATCAGGTATTGGTCATGTGATGTGGCAGATCTCAAGATAGAGATCCAGATCTAATCTGTGGCAGAGATCCGATGGATCTCCTCGGCCATGCCTTTCCACTAGATCGTATCGGGTATGCTTCCATTCCTTCCACATCCTCATGGTGTGGCGTATCTCTTCTTACATCCCTGATCCGCGAGGCTACTGCCTCATCCCTTCATATCCGATCCATGCCTACTCCTCCCCTATTTAATAAGGCTGAGTCATAGGAGCTCCTTACGCTATTGGTTTACATAGATAGCATCTCTAGGGTAGGCTTCCTGTAGTTGGTCCGTGCGCGGGCCCTGGCAATATATAAGCAGGCGGCTCAAGGCTGAGGTTTCCTCAGTCTTGACCTCTTGTGACCTTAGCTGGTTATACAGGCTGATCTCTCAGACCTGCTGGCATTATGGGTTTATACACAGGACCTCACCACTCATCCTTTCCCTCTGCCTAGTTCGGGGCCACTAGCATAAAAGCCTCATAGAAGATCTACAAGGAAAGTCCAGAGAGTCGGCGTTCCCCAAGGACGGAGTTCGGAGTTCGAGCGTGGGAGAAAACCCACAACAGTAACTTAACATGGGGAATAGGAGAGATGGTTCTAATTGAGGAGACTGGAGAATTGATGAATCTAACTGAAGTTCCTGTTCTATTTCCTCACTGCTTCTTTCCTTGTCATATCCTTTTTGTTCCCTTGGAGTGGACACCTTGCTTCTTTAGATAATAGAAAATGGGTTCTCCACAAACCTTTTGAAGTTTTCTGATGGGGGTCCTAAGCTTGTTGGACAACCTAAGTGACCTGAGCCTATCTGAGGCTGCTATCTTCCTATCCCTAGCCCTCTTGGCCTCAAAATCCTTTTGGACCTAATAATCAAAAGCAGTAAATCACCTTGTAAAAGATTCTGCTCCTAGAAAGTCATCCTCAAATCCTAACACTGCTTCACTGATAAAGTCAAACAGTTGTTCCTCATGTCCCCAAATATAAGCCTTTCTGATTGTTATATAAAATGAAGTGACCTTATTGTTTTCTGATTCTGAGTGCCAACTGGTAAATGAGTCTTGTGCAAATGAAACAGTTGTGACTGTCCTAGCCTCATGTCTTGATACTGTAACCAGTGAACACTTCTTCTGAATAGCTGAGGTTTGAACTAGACCTCAGAGAACTAGGCAAAAGGAATTAAAGAAGAGTCAAGGCCTTGTATAAAGCATAGAGCTCAAGTGCACAAGACTGGGGTATTCCAGCTTGTGCCAGCCCTTTATATATAATACATGAATGTGCACAGACCATGTAACTAGGGTCTGCCCTAAACTATGCTATAGTAAGCAGATCAATGGCAATAAGAGAGTGAGTACCTTAGCAGTTTCTTATGATAACTGCCAGGTAATAATGTCAAGGTCTGGAATGTTCTAGAATGTGAAAAGTGAAGATGTGAAAAGGTGAAGATGTGAAAAAGTAAAGGGTTCCCAGGATCACATGATGTGAAAAGTGAAAAATAATTATAACAGTTTTAATGCATAGAGAATGAGAGGAATCTGAATATACCAGGAGGGGGTCAGAGGAGAGAAGAGATTTCAGGGTTGAGAAAGCATGTGTGCATTCCTCAGTTCAATGAAAAGGAATAGATTTTCATGTGAGAGCATGCAAGGGGCATGCTGTTATGACTCTGAATTCCAAAGGCTATGTCTAGCTGAAGATCAAGAGGAGGAACACAAAAAAGAAAAACTCAAGAGAGGCTCTGAAGAGGAGCAACCAAGAAGGGACTGATAAAGGAGGACTCATAAGAGACTTATGTCCATGCAACTAAGGACCTAATTCTGAAAGGATAGAAAATCCAAAGAAGTGCTAAAAGCCAAATATGAAGTGATCAAGTCTGGAGAGACTTAACTACCCATACTTGCCCCTTATATATGGCCTAGGGTGGTGCACAGACCATGTACACTAAGCCTATCCTAGACTACTACTATCTATGAACACCAATAGCAGTAAGAGTACACTATTAAATACAGAAGAAGAGAGCATAGAGTGAATATGAGGAGTGAGGCAGTGGTCTTATGGATCAAGGGTAAGGAAATGGAAGAGAAGGAAGATCTCATAATAGAAGATTAGGGTTGAACATGAGGACAGGGATCTTTGTCACAGCTATGATGGGGTTATAGATGTAAAACTCCAAGATCTGTCAGATCTGAGAAGATACATTTTAGATTCTTTTATAAGGGAAGATCCAGGGCAGATTCTGGGAAGATCCCAGATTCCAAGATCACATGACCACTGACCATAAGGTACTTATAGGATAGTCAGACCCCAGACTAGAGTTTTCTGAAAAGGAGTGTGTCTTCCATGATTACATGAGTAAAAGTGGTTGTTGCACAAGATGCATAACACATGCAATAAGGGTGAAGTTTGGAACAAAACATCAATAATAGTTGACTAGTCCTAAAAAGGATTGCACTTGTTTGACAGTGCAAGGTTAAGGTCACTCTGTAATTGCTTTAGTTTTGTTCAACTGTATTCATACCCCCTTTTTAGATACCACCATGCTGAGATAATCAACTTCTTTTTGCATGAAGTAACATTTAGATGGTTTAAGGAAAAGATCATGATCTTTTAACTAATGAAGAACTTCCTGTACAATGACAAAATGATTAGCCATGGATTTGTTCTTAGTAAAAATTATAATATCATCAATGTAGATCAAAACCTCTGCCCACATATCAGCAAAGATATCTTTCATCATAGTCTGGAAAGTGCCTGGTGAATTGCACATGCCAAAATACATTACCAAGGATTTGTATGCTCCCAGTGGTATTGTAAAGGCTTCCTTTCATTTATCACCTTCTTTGATGTGAATGTTGTTGTACCCCCATTATAAGTTGAGGGTCATGAATATGTCCACTCCCTGTAAACAGTCAATGAGCATAGAGATCAGAGGCAATGGATAGTTGATTACCATTCACTTTCCATTATCTTTTTTTTAAATGAAAAACACTGGAGATGTTTGAGGAGACTTTGATGGATAAATATAACCCTTAGCTGTTTTCTTTGTTATGAATTTGTGAACCTCCTTTAATTCTGCATCAGCTAACAGAACAATTTGTCCTTTCTTTGGTAAAATACCATTAGATACTTTCAAACCTCTAAGGGTAATTCCTTTTTTAGCTCATTATTTTCCACTATATTGATATTGTAAGCATGGAAATTCTGAGAGCAGAGAGGAGATTTGATTGTTTTCTGAACCCAATCAATGTTTGGATTATGTCACTTGAACCAATCATAGCCAATTAGTACATTCAAGGATTCTAAATGGGGTTCCATTACATTTATGCATTTTTGATGCCAATTTCCCTCTTTATCCTTGATAGTGATGTATAGCACTACATAGTTAGTAATGCAGCCAATAGTATCTTTAGTTCCATTAGCATAAATACTATAAGGAACTGATCCCTGGGTTTTTTGTATAGCCCATGTCTCCATACATATTTTTGATTTATAAATGTCAAGGAAGCTCCTGAGTTCAAGATTGCATTAGTAAGGCCACAAGCTTGTGCTTGTAAATCTTCTATTCCCCTTACTTCTCCTATGATCTTTACTCCTACCTTTAACTCATCTATTTTCTTTCTTTGGAATATTAAATCTAGGCTTTGTTTTTCTCTATCAAAGTTTGAATATAAATGACCATTAGTGTGTTGGGTAGAAGGAATTAAGCATCCATCTGATGGGGCCATGCTCTCATGAGATGCCTTCCCAGCATTAAAACAAGTCACATTGGCCTGAAGGCAATTTGGTACAAACTATGAAAAAGAAGAATTTACAGAGGAAGAGATACTACCTAGTTTGGTGCACTTCCTTGTCCTTTTCCCTGCTTTGCCTCTGTTTCAAAGACATCTTTAAAATAAGCTCAAGCTTCTTCCATCAAGCTCCAAGATGCCACAGGAATTTCTTGGAATTGGGCCACATCCACCATATTGTAGATGAATCCAATTGCCTCTGGTTCTGCACTGCACCACCTGTTAGCATTAGGGGGCAAGAATTCTCCAAACCTGATTGGCTGGACTTGTTGGCTCTGCTACTGCTGCTGCCTAGGAGTAACATGGGGAGGAGTCATTGTATAAGCAGTGTTTCAGGGTACCCTGCAATCTCTAGCTATGTGGCCCAGTCTACCACAATTAAAGCATATAATTGGAGGCCTTGATGGCCTGGCATCTTGTTGGTTGATCTCCATGGGAGTGCCTCTCCCAGATTGGGTATCAACAGTTGTAAAATGAGAAGGAGGAGGGGGGTGAGGAGTATATGGTGATTGGAAATGAGGTTGGTAAGGAGGGTGGAGAACCTGTCCTTGTACCCTAAAGGAGAGCCTTTCTACCATTATTTTTTCAAAGGTTCTTTCCACCTGCCTAAACCATGCAAACATGTTTAGGTACTAACTATTATCTTTATCTTGCAAGGCCACCTGGGAGTAGATTTGGTAATCCACTGCTTGTTTTAGCAGCTCCACCACATGGTAATCATCTATCTCAGCCTCTTTTCTGAGAAAGTTAAATCTATTTAGGAAGTCATTAATATGCTTTCCTTACTGCTTCAGAGCTTGTAGCTCTCTAAGGCTCTGATGAGCCAGCTCCTCAATTCTAAAATGGCCTTTGATCTTTGCTTGTAGATCTAGTCAAGATGGCCATGCCATTTCCCCCAGTGTTCTCTCTGTATCCTGTTTGTCTGCTCAAATATGTTTGTCTTCTAACTTATTATACTCCATGAGTGTGATTGTGGCAAAGTTATCCACTATTCACTTCATTCTGGAAAGAACTGCAATCATCCTTAAACAAATGTTCTTTCAATCTTGTTCTTTTACCCAAACCTTTAGTGAAATCCACCATATTTTCCATTTTTTCTGATTACCATTCCAATTTCCTGGATTGGCTACCTTCCTTGTGATATAATTCCTTGTTCTAAGGGACAATTCCTCCATCTACTCAATCAGAGCTGTTATATCAGCTCCTTTACCAGCCATAACTAAACCTTGGTACTGGTTTCTTTAAATTTCTTGATGAATGAAGCATATGAAGTTGAGTTGAAGCAAACTTCCTATCTCTTCCTAGTTTCTTCTTTCTATCTTCCTCAATAATTGAAATTTGCTTTTTCAACAGGTAAGCAACTAGCATGTTGCAGTGATGAGCAACTTCAAACTTTCTTTTCAGTAGCTTTTTCTCTACTTCATTCTTCCAGTAACTCTTGTGTTTTCTAGTGGTTCTAATAATAACTCTTTTGATGACTTCTTCTGTCTGTACTGCAAGATAAATCTCCTTTGTGATATGGTCTTCAAGTTGAGCCCTAAAGTGGCCAAATTTCATCAACTGCTCTCAACTTGCTACAAAAGTAACTTCTTCTGTAAGAAAATAACAAGAGGTGATAAAGGGTATGGAAAGGAGATGTATGCAGTCTTGAGCAAGTGTTATGCACCACTAGATAGCAGTGCCAGATGCTTGAAGGAAAGAGAAGGGAGATCTCAAGTTAACATGAGTATATTACAAGTGCTCAAGACTAAGATTATGAGATAATATGACCACAGTATTTATACTACAGCTACCTGTGCACAGATTAAGACCCTGATGGGAACTTTCCCATACATGAGGCATGGAAATCAAAAAGAAGAGAAGTTGTCCTGGAATCCATCAAGGGTCCAGCTTTTAAAATGGAAATAAAGACACAGAAATAAAAAGAATTATCCAGGGTCAAGACATGAGGCTAACCCTATGCCCTAGGTCATCTGACCTGTTACATGCCCTGATGAGATAAAGATTAGATAATCATGTGGCAAAGATAAGATAAGGTCATGTGATGAAGAAAAAGGAAAAAACACATCATAATAGTAATGTGAATGGTTGCATAGTCATGTGATCAGGAGCATGTAATTATACAAACAAGTAGTCTAATCAAGGTTAACTCTAGGCTAAGGCTAAGTTCTTTATTCAGAGTAATCCACCAGCACAGTTTTGGTCATGTAATATGGCAAATCTTAGATGAGATCCAGGTATAGTCCCTAATAATATCTGATCTGCAGATCTAGATTAGAATCTGCATTTGTGGCAGAGATTCAATGGATCTTCTTGATCTTATGGTGGTTATGCTGCACTTATCTCTGTTATTCTGTGTATCTGTTCATTCTCCCACATCCTCATGGTGTGGTGTTCTCTTCCATTCTTATTTCTTGATCCATAAGGCCACTATCTCACTCTTTATGTTATGGTCTTACCAAACATGTGGTCTTCAAGCATGTGACCATGAGAGCCCTTGAGCATGTGATGCGAATGGTGAAAGCCAGGAGCATGTGACCATGTGAACAAACTGCCTTATAAGGAAAACCCTAGGCTAAGGCTTGTCCTTATAATCAGAAATATTCCCCTGCACAAGATAAGGTCATGAATGTGGCAGATTTCTAGATGAGATCTAGATCAGTATCCAATAATATCTTCTTGGAGATTAGAATCTGATCTTTGGCAGAGATCCAGATGGATTTCCATGGCCTTCAGGTTGCCATGCCTTTCTTATAGATCTAAACCTGTGTGCTTCCATTCCTCCCATACCTCATGGTATGGCTTCCTCTTCCATTCCATCCCCTGATCCATGAGGCCCTTGCCTCACTCCTACCTCATGCCCTATGCATTTAATTCATATATCTATATAGAGGCTAGGAGCTACTTAGGCTATTGGTTAGCATAGATAGCTTATTTAGAGTAGACTTCCTATATCTGGTCTGTGCACCATGTTATGGCTCCAGCCTAACACGATGGTCTCATGTGACCATGGGAACTGTAGAACATGTGATGCGACTGGTCATGTGCCAGAAGCACATGATCATGCGAACAAGTTGCCTTATCAAGGAAACCCTAGGCTAAGGCTAAGTTCTATATTCAGAGTATTCCCTGGCATATGGTATTGGTCACATGATGTGGCAGATCTCAGATGAGATCTAGATCCTTCCAATGATATCTGATCTCTCGATCTAGATTAGGATCTGATCTGTGGCAGAGATCCAGATTGGATCTCCTCAGCCTCTAGACAGCCATGCTGCATTTATTGATCTATACCAGTGCCCTTCCATTCCACCCACATCCTCATGGTGTGGCATCTCTTCCATTCCTTCCCCTTGATCCATGAGGCCACTGCCTCACTCCTCATTGCTGCCCTATGTTATCTCTTCA
>JBBPJW010000893.1:0-18881 GCA_038088935.1 Pulveroboletus aff. viridisquamosus
TGTAGCAATATATAAAGGGGCAAGGGCATAGACTGGTTTCCCAGTCTAGAGCACTTGTTTACTTGTTTACCTTGTTTCCTAGTGCCTCCTCTAGGCTGCCATTCTTTTGTCCCCCCAGTATTGGGCATCCCCCAAGGTGGTTTCCTCTTGCTGTTGGTCTAGATCCATAACACATTCCACCTGGTGATACAGCATGTATAGGCCCCATAGGGGAGAATTCATGTCTAGGTGGGATCCTTAGGATAGAAAGAGGTATGAATCAAAGATAAATGAATATACCAGGGTGGAATAGTCAGGGGAGCAATCCCCAGGGTAAAGGGCATGGGTGGCAATAGGTAGATCTATGGCAATGATGGCAAGGGGTTCAGCAAGGTAAATAGTGAAGGAGTTAATGACAAGGGGTGGGGTGGGGTGGCATAGGGTAGAAAAGGGGACTGAAAGGGGACTGGACTGAATATTAATAATAGTGGAAGGCTTGAAGTTAGAGGTACTAGATAGGGGGGATGTTACAAGATTACTGGGATGAAAAAAATCTATAAGGGAGGCTCAGGGGGAGAAAACAGGGAAGAGAAGAGCAAAGATAGTTATAATGCAGTCTAAGTTAATATAGGCACAGACAGGGAATGATTGATGGGTAATATCATTAGAAGGTGCTGTAGTGGGGATAATGGCTAGGTGGAATCAGTGGCAAAGTCAGGGGTAAAGCAGAAGCAGTAGATAAAGTTGTAAAACATGGCTAACAGCTGGATTTCTTGGGGCAAGGTTTCTATGGGGGCTTTCAAGATCATGGGGGGGATAAGGATGGAGGAAGGAGGGAGTAATAACATTTATATGCCTCAACAAGTTTGGAGGCATTGCAAAGATTAGACTTAGGTTCCCGCAATTCTTCTTCAGCTAAGTAACCCTTTTATCAGATTAGAAAGGAGCATAAGAAAGATAAGCCACAATGTTTTAATATTCACTCAACTTCATATTCTTCTTGACCTTCTACAAGGTCTGGGGATAGAGCTGGGAAGTTTTTCCTATAAGCATCATTTTTATAATAGGGCAATAACAATAAAGCATGGAAGATTAGGTAGATCTTCCAGGAAGTGGGAAAATGGAGGCAGTACATGATAGAGAATAGTATCTCCATGATAGTAAAGGGGCCTTCATATTTGAGCACAAATTTGGGGTTGGCTATAAAGCATTTGAGATTTCTGGCCTTTAGCCAGACTTTAGACTCTTTGAAAAAAAGGGTAAACTTGGAGCAGATTTCAGATGCCATGGTTTGATGGATGAGATTATGGGCCACAAGAGCCTCATCTCTAGCTGCTGTCAGATTCTTTAGTCTGTTAGTGATTGCAGGCATAAGGATCTTGGAAATCACTAAGGAAAGGGCATGGGGTTTATATTTCATCATGAGATAAAACAGAGATTGCTTGGTAACTGAGTGTGGGTAGTGATTGTGGATAAATTCTGCATGGGAGATTTGTTCTGTCCATTTAAAAGAGTTAGTTTCACAAAAGATGCAGAGGTAGGTTTCAAGTTTCTGATTAACTTACTCAGTTTCCCTATTAGATTGGGGGTAATATGTGGTAAAGAGGGAAAGGTTGTATTCAAGGAGTTTACCAAGCTCCTTAGTAAATGCAGAGGCAAACTGGGGGCCTGTATTCAAGATAATCTTGTTATAAAGACCAAATTGTAGATATACTTTGGGGAAAAAGAGGGTAGTAATGCCCTTAGTAATGGCAGTTTTCTTGGTGGGGCAGAGAATTACCCTCTTCATAAGCCCATGGTTAATCATGACCAATAGGGAATTGAAGTCATTAGAGGGCAGAAGGTCAGTGATAAGATCACAAAAAACCATCTGTGTTACGACTCTGGAAACCAGAGGCTACACCTAGCTGATGGGGAAAGAGGAGTGACACTGGAGAATTCCTAAATGGAGGCTCAGACATGGAGCAACCGAGGAGTGGACTGGAGTGATAATGACGAGAAAGACGCGTATGAGACTCGGACTCAAGACTGCCTAGTTCCTGTGCCTCTGAAGGGCCTGGTTTTCTAAGAAGAGCTTTTCTGTAAAGCCTAAACTGCCTGAAGCTACAAGTGATAAAGTCTGAGGACTTTAGCACTCTTGGCCTGGCCTTTATATACTACTCTAAGGAGCGCACAGACCATGTACATCTGTGTCTACCCTGAAGCAGTACAGTAAGCTAGCCAGTAGCATATAAGGCGTACTCGTGTAGGCTGAATGGTAAAAGCATGGATCGGATATTAAGGGATGTGGAGGAATGGAAGAGAAGAGGCGTGGGCACAATGAGGATGGGGATCTCAACCCACAGATGAGATCACCTTGGCAGATCCATCAGATCCACAGAGATGAGTCAGATCTGAGATCGGGGAGATCAGGGGAAGATCCAGGGAAGATTCCTAGATGTGCCTCATGGCCACTAACCTTAGGAATACTTGTAGGTATATGCCAAGTCCTAAGCTAGGGTTTAGCCTGATAAGGGTTGGGATTCCCATGATCACGTGAGAATGAAAGTGGTCATTGCAAGGTTTGCAACAATCTGAAAGAGGTAAGTGGCAATAGATTTGATAGAGGAGAGGGCAGAGGCAGAGGGATGGGTATTGACTTTGTTTGTTGACAGGTAATATAACCTTTAACAAAGCAGTGGGTATAGATGGCCATATCAGGCCACCAGAATTTCTGTTAAACAAGCTAAAGGGTTTTAAGATAGCTGGGGTGGCCAGCAACAGGGTGGTCATGGCAGTAGTAGAGGATAGATTGATGAAGGGACTTATCTGCAGGAGCATAGATATGATTCTGGTAGATAAGGAGGTTATCATGCAATTTCCAGTTGATAATATGTTTATAAAGGTTGGGGGTTATTGAATTATCCCACTTGTGAAGGAGAGATAGGCAGAGGGGGTTGATTTCCACATGTTTGCAGATATGCATAGAGTGCATTGCATTAATTATGCAGCAGAAGATATACTTAGGCAGGGTAATAACCAAGGTGTTATTGAAGAAGTTGGTGGGGCAGAGGTATAGCCAATAGAAGGGAGCATTAGAACTGGCAAGGGATGATCCAGTGATATAATGAAGCTGGATATTGAAGTCAGTAAGATTAAGAAGCTGGTGGGCTTGTTAACAGTTGAGGGTTTGGAGGATGTGAAATTAAGTAAGGTTCTTATGGTTGATAAAGACTTGGATAACATGAAGAAAGCCCTGAAAATATTGTTGCCAGGCTTTGAGAGTGCAGATAATCACAAGGAGTTTATGATTGTAGATGTCATAGTTTCACTTAATGATGGAAAAGGTTTGGGAAAGATAGGAACAGGGGTGCCAGTTCCCATTTGAATCAGTCTGCAAAAGAATACCACCTGACATATAGATAAAGGCATCTGTGACAATGGCAAAGGGGTGGAAGAGGTCAGGGAGTTGGAGAACAGGCTGGAAGAGAAAAAGGGCTTTGAGAGAGTCAAAGGATTCCTGGCAGGTATGAGTCCAGGACCAAGGAGCTGTCTTTTTGGTGAGATCAAGAAGGGGGTAGTTAATAAAGAAGTAATTGGGGATAAATTACCTATAGAAGTTAGTGAAACCAAGGAAAGAATGAATGTTCTTGACATTCTGGGGAATTGGCCATTTGGCAATGCCATTGAGTTTGACAGGTTCCATGGCAAGCTTACTGTGGTAAACTACCATGCTGAGATATTCAACCTCCAAGAAGATAAAGGTGCACTTTTCCAGTTTGAGTAAAGATTGAAGTCTGCCATTTGTTGGAGAATGCAGGTGGTGCAGGTTCTGTACATGTTAGCATTGGCAGAGGAAATAAGAAGATCATTCATATAAGTGACCAGCCATTCTTCTGTAATTATGTTACAGAAGAAATCATTTATAAAGTGCTGGAAGGTAGTGGGTAAGTTGTTCAGCCCAAAGAACATCACTGTGGGTTCAAAAAGGCCTTTATGGATAATAAAGGCTTCTTTCCATTGGTATCCATCTTTGATTCAGATATTGTTGTATCCCCATTGAATGTTAAACTTGATGAAGACTATAGCTTTCCAAAGTTTGTCAATAAGGTCAGAGATGAGGGAAAGGGGGTAGGCATCACAAATGGTATGTTCATTGAGATACCTGTAGTCTTGGCAGAGGCAGAGTTTGCTGTCCTTTTTTTTGATGAAAAAGAAGAAAGAGGCCTGAAGGAAGTTTAAGTAGATCTTGCTGGTGCAGAGGTTTTCTTTGATAAAGTCCTTAGTTGCTTGGCATTCTGGGGAAAACAAAGAGTAAACCTTCTCTATCTTAGGGACAAAGGTCTCTTTGAGATTGATCTTATGGTCATATGATCTAGACAGGGGAAGTTTGTCTAGAGTTTTCAGGGTATTGGAGAAAACAGTGGTAAACTGTTTATATTTGGGAAATAAGGTGGTCTTATGTTTGGCCTTTTGGCCTTAATGGCTGGCTCTGTGAAGGTGGCGAGCTTGGCTACAGTTGCTAAGGGGAAAAACATGGAACACATGTTGATAACACAAAAGGAGTGTTGTTTATAGAGCTTGTCATCAATTAATTGATTCAGTGACTTATGGTCAAGGTAATGGACAATGTATTTGTTGTCAGGGATGGTTACTTCCCTGACAGTGTGTTGTCAGAGGGAAGGCTAGATGACCTTGAAGCAGTAAAGCTCTTAGGAGTGATTTGAGGATAAGGAAATGATGAGTGAGTTTGCCATCCAATCTACAATGAGGTTTATGGCCTGGAGCCATGGGAGTTCTAGGACAAGGGTTTCCCTGCTACATGCCATGATATGGCAGGAAACTGAGTGGGTTACTTCTTCTATTCAAAGGAGTATGGTATAGCTGTGGGTAATGCAACCCTTCTTGTTTAGAAAGAAATTAACATTGCAGATACTAAGGAAAGTGGTAGGGAACTTGTGGTAGGAGACAAACTTCTAGTCAATACAGTTGATTTGTGCTCCACTATTGATAAGGGCAGAGGCATATATGACCAGACTTGGGCATGTAAAAGGAAAAACTTGTATATTGATTCTCATAGACTTTTTAGATGAAGATATGAGTACAGGCATACATGAAAGGAGGAGAGCATCTTGCATAGGAGAGATACTCCATTTCAAAAACCCAACCTAACTCTTCCCACTTCTGGTTCTTTATTACTAACCTCTTCTATTCTTGTGGTTTCTTCTTTGGCCATGACCTTTTTGACCAACTTTTTGACAGGAGTGATGGGTTTAGAGCTATGGATGAAAAAGAAGTTGGAATAGAATGCCATGTTATGTTCAGGCTTCCTGCATCAAAGACAGAGACTGAGCTTGAAACATTGTTCTTGTTCATGGGGGGTGAGTTTGCCAATTATAATAGAATAATCATCCATGGCATTTAGGTTTTTTTCAGCCCAAGGAATGAAGGAGGTGCTAGAGGCCCAGGCATAAGCCCTGGGATTTTTCTGACAGAGTTCCATGAGCCTGGCATGGTCAGAGGTTCCCTGGAAATGAATGGTCTTGTTATACCATTTCTCAATGAGAGTGGGAATCTTATTGAAATTCTGAATCCAATGAAATAGCTAGAGGGGAATTCCAGCTTTGTAATAGGTGATGAGGACATTTTTGTCATTAATGTTGGCAAGAACTGCATGGTTTTGAAACTCTGCAGTGTATTTGGTAAGTAAGGGGGTCCATTTGCCTTTCTTGTTCTGGTGCATTTGAATATTGGCTAACCAGTGAACAGCAGAGACAATAATGTCCTGCTTCTTAAAAGTGGTATTAAATGCCTTGACAAAGGTGCTAAAGGTCCCCATAGAGACTACCATACCAGCAATGCTCCTTTTCTGATATGTGGGTGCCTAGGAGAGGGCAGGGCCTTTGATTATATAGAAAAGAGTAAAAGCAATCTTCTTCTTATTAGAGTTATAGATTGTGGCATTAATAAAGAGGTAAAACTGGATAGAATCTGTTATGATTCCCCTTTTCTTTTTTCTTTTGCCTTACCTTAGTTTCACTTTCACATGTCTTGAATGTTATGCACCAAAAGAGTGTGCTCCTATATCAACACAAACTGATAAGTGGACAGGGATAACAACTATTATGTGACTAGCAAACATAACAGTTCACAGCACATGACTGCAGGAACTATTGAGCACATGATATGAATGGTTGCATAGTCATATGACCAGGAGCATGTGATTATGCAAACAAGATGCCTTATAAGGATAACTCTAGGCTAAGGCTAAGTTCATTATATTAGAGTATTCCCTTGCATAAAAGTATCAGTCACATAATGTGGCAGATCTCAGATGAGATCCAGGTACAGTCTCCAATGATATCTAATCTTAGGATCTAGATTAGGATCTGCATCTGTGATAGAGATCCAGATTAGATCTCCTTGGCCTCAAGGTGGCCATGCCTTATTCATAGACTAGAACCTGTGTACTTCCATTCTCCCACATCCTCATGGTGTGGTTTCTCTTCATTCTTATTCCTTGATCCATGAGGCCACTACCTCACTCCTTCATATCTGATCCATGCATTTCCCTCCCTTTTACTATAGAGCCAGTTATGCTATTGGTGACCATAGATAGTGTAGGTTTAGAGTAGGCTCCCTGTACTTGGTCTGTGTGTGAGCACTGGCAATATATAAGGCAGGGAATACAAGCTGGGGAAACCCAGACTTGCTCTCTTGACCTCTAGGCTGGTTATACAGGCTAGTTCACTAGTGCTGCTGGCTATAAGGTTTATACAAGAGAAGTACTCTCATTCTTTCCCTCTGCCTAGTTGGGGCCACTAGCACAAAAGCCCTACCAGCTTTCCAGGATAGATTTAGGAGCATCCACCAAGGCCAACTTGAGTATCAAGAACCAGGACAGCAAGAAGCCATAATAACAACAATAACAAGTGGGCTTTTAATGCTAGAGCCCTGAACTAGGCAAGAGAATGGAATGAGCCTTGACCCATATAGGGCACAAGCCACACCTGCATGAAGACTAGGTCTATAAGACACTAGTAACAGAAGTGGCTAAGACTGGGTTGCCTTAAGTCTCTTCCTACCCCTTATATATTAACTACAGATGCACACAGACCATGTACAGGAAAGGTAACTACCATCTATTGACCAATGGCAGTAAGTACACAGAGCAGATAAATAAAGAAGCATAGGGTGAAGAGTAGGAGTGAGGCAGTGGCCTCATGGATCAGAAATGTAGAAAGAGAACCACAATTATGAGAATGTGGGAAAATGGAAAGAAAGCATACTCATAAAGGCAGATATAAATGTGGCCAGGCCACCATGAGGCTAAGAAGATTACCATCTAGATTTCTGCCACAGATCAATCCTAATCTAGATCCATTAGATCAGATATCATCATAATCAATCTAGATCTTATTTGAGATCTGCCATATCATGTGACCAATACCTATATGCAGAGAATACTCTGAATAGAACCAAATCTAAACCTAGAATTATCCTTGTTTTGGCATATGAGTCTTATAATCATGTGATAAGACCATCAGTGTTTGCTAAGCACATAACATTGGATGCTTTCTTGTTTCTGTTCTGGAACCTTTCACTTCTTTTGTTCCAGAAAATTCTTGTTCTCTCTGCCAAGAAACAAAACTTCAACTGAACCCTAGCCCACAAACTCTTGTCTTCTTTACAGATCCTGAGAGAATCAACTCTATCTTCTCCAACTCCAACCTGTTACTGCCCCCTCTATTTTCTTTCCCCACCAAAGACTCTGATATCTAACTCTACCACAATCACTAAATCCACTGAGCTTTGCCTCAGCACCCTGGAACATTACAATGGAGATAGGTTAAAAGCTAAGACCTGGATGGATTCTATCCAGTTCTACCTCTTTGTTAATCAAGCTGTGTACAACTCCAATGAGAAGTACATGGCCTTTACCCTCTCATACATCACAAAGGCTCTGCCCAATTCTGGGCAGCCATCTACTGAAAGCAATGCATTAAAGGCACTTCTGTATCCATGGGGTCTTTTACTGACCTAGTAATCACCTCTTTAGTGGCATTTCAAAACCAAGACATGGTTAGCTTAGCCATCCACTGGCTGGTCAACATACAAATGCAACTAAACAAGAAAGAAGAATGGTCTCCCTCCTCCACCAAGTACACAGCTGAGTTCCAGAATTATGCTATAATATTCAAAATCAAAGATAACTCCATTCTAATCAGCTACTATGAGATGGGACTAGCCCCTTAAATTGCTTATTGCATCCATACCATGGAAACAGTACCAGCAAAGATATCAGACTGGTACCTCAAGGCAGCTTATTTTAACAGCACCAACAAATGATCCAAGTTTGTTAAACAATAAAGGAAGATGCCCAAGGCATTTACCTGGACTTCCACCATTCTCTCAACCCCTCAGATTGAAAGAGATCCAAACATGATGGATGTTGACTTTGTAAAGCTCAACAAGCTCACCTCTCAAGAACATGAGCACTGCTGAAAGAATCAGTTATGCTTCAGATGCTGAAAACCCAGCCACTTCACTAACAAATGTCCAACCTTTTCTTTCCCTCCTAGCATGCTAAAGAAGACACCTCAAGTTAAGAAGGTCTCTGCTAAAGAACCATCCAGAATAAAAGAGGTTAGTGACAAAAAAGAGGTTGAAGTTGAAGGAGTGGGTTTTTAGATTGGAGTACCTCCCCTATACAAGGTACTCCTACTTTTTCTTGTACTTCTGTACTTGTATTGCAATCTAGGAAAGCAATCAGAATTCTAGTACAAGTCTTTCCACCTAAGTACCCAAGAAAAGTCATAGACATCTCCACTCTAGTTAATAGTGGTGCTCAAATCAACTGCATTGACTGGGAATTTGTGTCCCACCACAAACTCCCAACCACTTGTCTTTCCCAGGCTCTTCATATTCAAAATGTGAATGCCTTCACCAATAGCAAGGAAAGAATTACCCATACCTGTGAAGTCATCCTTCATATTCAAACCATTATCTCCAAGGTTCTTTGCTATATCATGGGATGTGGCAAGGAGACCTTGATCTTAGGACTCTCCTGGCTAAAAGATGCATTGGAAAAGCAGCACTTTTACCATTCTCTCCACTGCCAACACCTCAAAGGAATTGAAATGGGAGCTTCCCATTATATCCTTGAAACTCGAGGTGGCCTTGGTGGACGCTCCTATCCTATCCTGAGAACTGCTTAGGGCTTTTATGCTAGTTGCCCTTAACTAGGCGAGTAGTGAATGGATGAGTGGTGGACCCTTGTATAAACCCTTTAGCCAGCAGTTCTGAGTAGTCAGACTGTATAACCAGCTTAGAGGTCAAGAGAGCAAGACTGGGGAAACCCCAGCTTGCACCTCCTGCCTTATATATTGTCAAGGTCAGTGCACAGACCATGTACAGAAGGTCTACCCTAAAGAGTGCTATCTGTGGACACCAATAGCTAAAGTAGCTCTTGCCTCTAAATAGATATATGAGTGGGAGAACATGGGGCGACAATGAGGAGTGAGGCAGTGGCCTCATGGATCAAGGGATAGGAATGGAAGAGGAACCACACCATGAGGATGTGGAAGAATGGAAGCACACAGGAATAGATCAATGAAAGTAGCAAGGCTGCCTGGAGGCCAAGGAGATCCAATCTGGATCTCTGCCACAGATCAGATCCTAATCTAGATCAAGAGATCAGATATCATTGGAAGATCTGGATCTCATCTGAGATCTGCCACATCATGTGACCAATACCTTATGCAAGGGAATACTCTGAATAAAGGACTTAGCCTTAGCCTAGGGTTTGCCTTATTAGGCAACTCGTTTGCACGATCACGTGCAACTGATTACATGACCAGTGCATCTCGTGCTCCACAGTTCCCATGGTCACATGAGACTGTCATGTTAGACTTGAGCCATAACAGTATATGTATTATAATCACTTTTCATTTTTCACATCATATGACCCTGAGAACTCTTATTTTTTCACTTCTTCACATTTTCACCATTTCATAACTTCACAACTTCACACTTCACATTCTAGAACATTTCAGACCATGATATTATAGCCTGGCAGTTATTATAAGGTACTACTAAGGTACTTGCTCTCTTATTGCCATTGGTCTGCTTACTGTAGCATAGTTTAGGGCAGACCCTAGTTACATGGTCTGTGCATGCACCTGTAGCATATATAAAGGGATGGCACAAGCTAGAATTTCCCAGTCTTGCACACTTGAGCTCTTAGGGCTTTATACAAGGCACTTGACTCTTCTTCCCTATTTTCTTTTGCCTAGTTCTCTGTGGGTCTAGATAAAACCACAGCTTTGAGGAAAGCATTCACTAGTTCAGCACTAAGACATGAGGATAGGATGGCCAGCTGCCATTTCAGTGTGGTTATAAACAACTGAAGACTGGTATTTGAATTGGTTAATATCTGACAGAAATTCTCTGAACTCTAGCTGATAGATGAGATTGTCCAAAACAAAAGACATTTGGTAATGAATGACCTCAAGGCCTATGTGGATAGAATCAATGTTAACTTCCACAGTATGGTGGAAAAGAGTGGATGTAAGATGTATATACTCTATCTAATGGTAGAGAATATAGAGAGCTCAGAGTGGAAAGTTCATGTCTAGATGTGATTTGATCAAGAGGAATAAGCAGGAGTCAAAAATGAAGGAACAGGCAAGGATAGAGTATTCTGGGGAATAATCCCCAGGGCAAAGGGTATGGGTAGTAATAGAAAGGTCATTGGTAGTAATGATATGGAGTTTAATGAGATATAGGGCAGAGAGATTGATGACAAGTGGGGGAAAAGCAGCCCACAGGCCTGGAGGGGACATAGGAATGGAGCTAGACTGGATGTTGGTAAGTAATATGGTGTTATGCATTATGCATAATTACCACTTTCATCTCACATGATCATGGGAAATACACTTCTATTCAGGAAACCCTAACTTGAGGTTAAACTATTTATAAGTATCTTCATGGTTATTGGTCACATAACTTGGGATCTGGGATCTTCCCAGGATCTGCTCATAGATCTTCTTTATCTAGATCTGGATACTATCTCCATGGATCTGACAGATCTTGGATATATATCTATGATCTTATTACATCTGTGGCAGAGATCCCCATCTTCATGTTTCCCTAATCTTCTCTTCCATTCCTATACCCTTGATCCATGAGGCCTTTGCCTCACTCCTTCATATCCACCCCATGCATTTACCTCTCATATTTAATAGTGTGCTCTTACTGCTAGTGATGTTTATAGTTAGCAGTAGCTTAGGGTAGGCTTAGTTAGTTGGTCTGTGTACTACCCTGGGCCATATATAAGGGACAGGTATGGGTAGTCAAATCTCTTTAGATTTGATCATTTTTTACCTTGCTTTTAGCACTTTTTTGAATTCCAAGCCCTTTTAGAACTTTATTCTCAGTTGCTTGAGTTTAAGTTTCTTTCAAGTCCTCCTTTGTTGTTCCTCTCCTTTGTTGCTTCTCTCAGAGCCTCCTTTTGGGTTTCTCTCAGTGTTCCTCCTCTCTTCCATTATCTAGATGTAGCCTCTGGAATTCAGAGTTATAACATATGGGTTCTGTATCTAAGGGGGCATAAGAAGAATATTATACTGCAAGACTTTGAGCACCTATATCTATAGCCTTAGTGTGCACTCCTGCTATTGCTAGGGGTTTTGCTAAAGCCTAACCTTTGAACTAGAGGCTAGGAGAACTGGAAAAGAGGGATATTAAGTCAAGGGACTTGTAAAAACCTTAGAGGTTCAAGTGCACAAGACTAGAGACTCTAGCTTGGACTTGCACCCCTTTTATACTATTGCATCTTGAGCATGGACCAAGAGAGTGTGTCCTGCCCTACAGTAGTGTATAGTAAGCTACCCAATGGCAAAAAGAGAGTAAAAGTCTAGAAATACATGAGAAAAACAGGTAATATGAGATTATAGGCTAGATTAGCCTAGATCTAGTGAAGTATAAAGTGGTAAAGGTGTAAAATGTAAAATAGTGAAGATGTGACATGATGATATAGTAAAGGGGTAACATGGTCATTTGATGTGAACATGTGAAGAGTTAAAGAAAAGTGCAATAGAGTGAAAAATAAAATAAAGGGAAAATGTGCATTATAACAG
The DNA here is from genome assembly GCA_038088935.1 of Pulveroboletus aff. viridisquamosus. Taxonomy (NCBI): domain Eukaryota; kingdom Fungi; phylum Basidiomycota; class Agaricomycetes; order Boletales; family Boletaceae; genus Pulveroboletus; species Pulveroboletus aff. viridisquamosus. The sequence goes on from JBBPJW010000893.1 coordinate 12,096, forward strand.
GGGGGAGGTTATAAGGTCTTTAGTATGTAAGGATTCTATAAGAGAGGCTTGAGAAGAGGAAATGGGGAAGGAGTTAGTGGATATGTTTATGGTATTATCAGAAATAATATGGGCATGGACTGGAAATGGTTGATGAACTAAAGTAGATGGGATGGTGGAAATAGAGGCTAGGGCAGGGGTGGTGGGGACAGGATCTACAGTGAAGTTAGAGGTAGAGCAGGAGTAATAAGTGAAGTTGTAAGATATTGTTAGCAGCTAGATTTCTTGGGTTGAGGAGGATGCTGTGGTAATTTATAAGATCATAAGGGGGCTGAGAAAGAAAAGAAAAGGAAGTGGCAATGTTTATATGTTTCAATGAGTTTGAAGGCATTGCAGAGATTGGACTCAGATTTCCATGAGTCTTTTTTGGTGGGGTAATCCTTCCATCAGATTAGAAAGGAGTAGGAAAAAGGTAGGCCATGACATTTTAATATCTGCTCAACTTCATATTCCTCTTGATCTTCTACATGATCTGGGGATAAAGTAGGGAAGTTGCTTTTGTAGACATTATTTTTACAATAGAGTAATAACTGGAAAGCATGGAAGATTGGGTGAATCTTCCAGAAAGCAGGGAGATAAAGGCAGTATGTGATGGGGGACAATACCTTCATGATTATAAAGGGGCCTTTACATTTGGGTGTGAACTTGAAGTGGGTAATGGAGTATTTGAGGTTTCTGGCTTCCAGTCAAACTTTAGACCCTTTGGTAAAAGGGGTAAACTTGAAGCAGATGTGGGACACCATGATTTGACATGTGAGGTCATGGGCCACAAGGGCCTTATTTCTAGCTGGTGTCAGATTCTTTAGTTTGTCAGCAATAGTGGGCATAAGGATCTTGGAAATCACTAAGAAAAGAGCATAGGGTCCATATCCCATCATAAGATAGAATAGTAATTGATTGGTAATGGAGTGAGGATGGTGGTTGTGGATGAATTCCATATGGGAGACTTGCTCTGCCCATTTGAAGAAATTTGCTCCACAGAAGATATGGAGGTAGGTTTTGAGTTTCTGATTGACTTGTTCAGTTTTTCTATTAGATTGGGAGTAGTACACAGTGAAAAGGAAGAGATTGTAGTTGAGGAGTTTACCAAGCTCTTTGGTGAAGGCTAAAGCAAATTTGGGACCTTTGTTCAAGATGATCTTGTTATAAAGACTGAATTGGAGGTAGAATTTGTGGAAAAAGAGGGTGGTAATACTTTCAGCAGTGGCAATTTTCTTGATAGGACATCCCATGGTTGATTATGATTAATAGGGTGTTGTAATCATCAGAGAAAGGGAGGTTAGTGATGAGGTTGCAGAAGATCATCTGAAAGGGGCAGATAATGGTGAAATGGATAGGGAAAAGGGCCAAAGTAGATGGGTGGGTGTTGACTTTGTTTTGTTGACAGATGGCACAACCTTTAACAAAGCAGTGGGCATAAGTGGCCATGCTAGGCCACCAGAACTCAGTTTTGATGAGCTAAAGGGTTTTAAGATAGCTGGGGTGGCTGGTAAGGAGATGGTCATGGCAGCAGTGGAGAATAAACTAATAAAGGGCTTTATTGGTAAAGACATAGACACAGTCTTGATATGTAAGAAGATTGTCATGGAGTTTCCAATTGGCAATATATTTACAAAGATCAGAATATATGGGGTTATTCTATTTGTAAAGGAGGGAGAGACAAAGAGGGTCAGTTTCTATATGCTTGTGGATGTGAATGGAGAGTGTCACATCAATTACATAAGAGAAGAGGTATTTGGGGAGGGTGGTGACAGAGGAATTGTCAGTGGAATCAGAGGGGCAATGTTATACTAGGCCTGGGTAGGAACTAATGTAGACCTTTATGACTATGGAGGGGCTAGGAATAAGACTTAACAAAAGTCAGCCTCAGATACTAAGAATGGTACAAACACAGAACAGCATTATAGTCCCATAGTAAAGATTGGGGATAAGGCTAGAATACTAGGGCCAGCCTAAGAACAAAGGTGGTGCTTGTCAACACTAGTTGCAAGTAAGACTCCCTTGAAGGATGAACTAAGGGTTTTAACTGGTCTGAAAGGATAAGGCAAAAAGAATGATGTCGAGTAGATAAAGATAAAGGTAGAAGTAACATAAGGAACATGGAGGAGAAAGAATGCTACTTATACTACAAGAGATAAGGTTGAGACTCAGTTGAATAAGTTAGAACATATAACTAATGGTAACTAAGTGATCCATGTAAAAATGAATGAAATGTAATAAAAGTGGAGTATGAGTAATATTCACTGACATAAAAGAGGGTTCTGAAACAGAAGAAGTCTAAATGTTCCAGAATGTAACAAGAAAGTATTAAGGATGCATAAAGTCTGAAGCTAGAATAGGAAAAAAGAAAAATAATAGATAATTGTAACAGGTAAGGGTCAGGACATTAGAAAAGGGCATCAGAACCAGTGAGAGAGGATCTAGCAATGTAATGGAGCTGAATATAAAAGTTTGTGAGATCAAGAAGCCAATAGGCTTGTTGACAATTAAGAGTCTGGAGGTGTGAAAGTAAATGAGGTTCTTATAAGAAGTAAAAACTTGAATGGTATGGGAAAAGCCTTGAAGATATTGGCACCAGGCTTTAAGGGCATGAATAATTGTGAGGAGCTTGTGATTGTAGATGTTGTAGTTCTGCTGAGCAGCAGAAAATGTCTAGAAGAGATAGGAATAGGGGTGCTAGTCCCCATTTGAATCTGTTTAAAGGGGAATGCAATTTAATGTATAGGCAGAGACATTGGTGGCAATGGCAAAGGGATGGGAGAGATCTGGGAGTTGGAGAATGGGTTGGGAGAGAAAAAGGGCCTTGAGGAAGTCAAATAATTCCTGGCAGGGTGAAGTCCAGGATCAAGGAGCCATTATTTTGGTGAGATCAAAAAGAAGATGGATAATGGATAAGTAGTTGGGGATAAATTACCTATAAAAGTTAGTGAAACCCAGAAAGAAATGAATATCCTTGATGTTTTGGGGAACAGGCCATTTGGTGATACCATTGAGCTTAATAGGGTCCAGGGTAAACCACTATACCTAGGTATTTGATTTTAGAAGAGGCAAAGATGCATTTCTCCAGTTTTAAGTGGAGATTGAGATCTGTTATGCATTATGCAGGTTCTGTGAGTATTAGTCAAGTCAAGGACTATTAGCAGCTAGGCAACACATTTCTTCTAGTGCCCTAGATCCCAGGCTTGTTTACATCTTGAGCCAAATGCATCTGTTTGCTACCTCTACCCCTGTTACTGTTTTCCCTTAGGGTTTCCAAGCCTGATTAGAGGAAGCTATAGCTACTAAGGTACCAATGACTGATCTAAATATCTGTCCTCTTGAGCCCACATGGCAACTCTATCCAAACTGGGAGTCTTACCACATAACCATGGCTTGCCTGTCTTGTGGCTAGGTTTTCTATTACCCTAAGCCTCTTAACTATTGGGTTCACCAGACCTTATCTTTTACCTTATGCCCACCCATAGGAATCTTATTAGGGAGTACTACTCCAACAGGAGAGACTAACCAATATTAGCATAGCTCTAAAGTCTGGATTACCAATTTATAACTGGAGAGCTGATACCAGGAGTATTCTATTCCAGGGTGCAGTGCAATACCAAGGGTTGGATGGTATTTAGATGGAGTCTTAAAGGTTCCAAATTTATCCCACAATCTTAATTCAAACTCAGGACCATCTGGCTGCATTTCCCTGTTAGTGCATGCAGTGTATTCTACCAGTAGACCATGTGTCTGTTGGAGAAGGAGATAAGGAGGTCATCCATATAAATAACAAGTCATTTATGAAATGCTGAAATCTGGCTGGTGAGTTTTTTAACCTAAAAAACATCACTGTGGATTCAAAAAGGCCTTTGTGAGTGATAAAGGCCACTTTCCATTGATGTCTGTCTTTAATGCAGACATTATTATATTCCCTTCAAATATTGAACTTGGTGAAAATCCTGGCTTTACATAGTTTGTTAATGAGATTGGAAATGAGAGGGAGGAGATAGGTGTTCTGAATGATGTGTTCATTGAGATACCTGTAATCCTGGCAGGGGCAGAGTTTTCCATCCTTTTTTTTGACAAAAAAAGAAGAAGAAGTCCTGAAGGGGATTTGAGAAGTGGATTTTTCTGGTGCAAAGGTTTTTTTTAAAGAAGTTCTCTGTTGTTATGCACTATAAGATCACAGTGCCAAATGCTCAAAGAAAGAAGTGAAAAGGGTAGCTATGAGTTAACATGAGTATAATTACAAGTGCTCAAAGCTGGGGCTTTGAGACACTAAAAGTACAGCTTATATACTACAGGATGTGCACATGGACCAAGACTCTGATAGGAATATTCCCATACATGTGGCACAGGGATCAAAAAGAATAGAAGCATCCATGGGAGCCATCAAGGGACCCACTTCTGAAATAGATAAGAAGTAACAGAAATGAAAAGAAGCTTATGGGGTCTTAGACATAAGGCTAATCTATGCCCTAGGTCTTTAAGACCTGTTACATGCCCCTGATAAGATAAAAGATTAGATAACCACATGAAAGAAGATAAGATAATGTCATGTGATCACAAAAAGAAAAAAGGCATTATAACATTTGTAACTTGGTGTTCAAGGGAGGAAAAGAGGTAGATCTTGCTGATCTTTAACATGAAGATCTCTTTGAGGTTAATTTTGTAATCATAGAGTCTAGAGGGTGGGAGTTTATCAAGGGTTTTTAAGATATTGGAGAAGACCACAGCAAATTGCTGGTACTCAGGGAGTAGGATGGTTTTGGGTTTGACCTTTTCAGCCTTGATAGCAAGCTCCATGAAGATAGTAAGTTTTTCTATTGTAATAAAGGAAAGAAATGCAGAACAAGAGTTGATAACATGAAAGAAGTATTATTTATAGAGGTTATTGTTAATGGATTAATTCAGTAACTTGCTCTCTAGATAGTGAATAACATATTCATTATTGGAAAGAATGGCTTCCCCAACCATGTATTATCAAAGAAAAGGTTGGGTAGCTTTAGCTTTTTGAAGTAGTTGAAAGTGGGAGAGATAGTAAGTAAATTTGCCATCCAGTTGACATTAGAGTCCATGGCCTGGAGTCACAGAAGTCCAAGGATAAGGGTTTCTCTATCATATGCCATGATATGGCAGGATACTGAGTAGATTATCTCTTCTAGCTAAAAGAGTATAATATAAATATGGATAATATGATCTTTTTATTTAGGGAGAAGTTAACATTGCAGATGTTAAGAGGGATGGGGAGTTGGTATTATGTGCTTAGCAGAACACAATGGTCTTTTTATTTGACTATGGGATCCATATGTCAAAAACAAGATAAACCCTAGATTAAGGTTTGATTTATATCAGAGTATTCCCTGACTTACAGTGATAGTTGTTATGCACTCAGCAAACACTGATGATCTTATCACATGATTGTGAGAATTCAATGCCAAAACAAGAATAACCCTAGATTTAGATTTGATTCTATTTAAAGTATTCCCTATATATAAGTATTGATCACATGATATGATAGATTTCAGATGAGATCTAGATTAGAATCAATCTGTGGCAAAGATCTAGATGAAGATCTCCTTAACCTTATAGTAGCCTGGCCATATTCATATTTACCTTTATAAGTACATTCTCTTCTACTCTTCCACATTCTTATAATTATAATACTCTTCTATATTCCTTGATTTGTAAGGCCATTGCCTTACTCCTACCCTCCACCCTATGCTTCTCTATTTATCAGCTAGTATGTACTTACTGCCATTGGTCAATAGTTGGTAGTTACCTTTCCTATACATGGTCCATGTGCATTTGAAAATAATATATAAGAAAAGGGAAGAGACTTGGAGCAACCCAGTCTTAATCACTTCTATTACTAGTGCCACAAGCCTAGTCCTTATTCAGAGTGGCTTGTGCCCTATATGGGTCAAGGCTCAATTCTCTTTTTTGCCTAGTTCAAGGCTCTAGTGTCAAAAACCTACTTATTGTTGTTGTTTACCCTGTTCACTTACTAGTTGTTGATTAGATATGGAAGTGCACTCTTTGAGTACATAATAATAGTTACATGATTGTGGAAGATCTTAGATAAGATCAAAATCATAATACCAATGACATCTGATCTATGGCAAAAATATAAATAGATCTTCTTGACCTTATGATTGCCATACCTTATTCATACCTGCTGTTCTTGAGTCTTCCATTCCATTTTCCCACATTCTTATGGTGTGATTCTTTTCTATATTTCTTAATCTATGAGGCCACTGCCTTACTCTTACTCTATACCCTATGCCTTCCTTATTTAGATAAAGAGGTATAACTACTATTGATGTTCATAGGTAGTAGCTTACTCATTTTGTACTGGAGCTGTATCTTTCTGGCAATATATATATGGGATAGGCAAGACTTGGGATTCTCCCAGTCTTGATTACCTGTTCATAACTCCTCTTATCCTTTTATACTCAAAGCCATTAGCTTGAGCCTGTTGTGGGAAACTTCCCACCCTCTGAACCTTCTCTCTTGGGGAACACCAATGGTCTCTGGACTTTCCTAGATCTCTATGAGGCTTTTGACTAGTGGCCCCTAACTAGGCAATAGGGAAAGGATGAGTCTGTAGATGAGGCCTTGTGCATAAACCTGACCAGCCTGCAGATGAGAGCTGAGGGGGACCCCCACTAGGGGGTGGCCCTTAGATCGAGCTAGAGCTTAGCCGAAGTCACAAGAGGTCAAGACTGGAGAACCCAGCCTTGACATCTCCTGCTTATATATTGCTGG
>JBBPJW010000894.1:0-18846 GCA_038088935.1 Pulveroboletus aff. viridisquamosus
GGACAGATCCAGATCTCATCTAGAGATCTGCCACATCATGACTAAGCGTGCTTTAGAGGAAACTCTGATATAGGGAATGGACTTAGACCATAGTCTAGGGTTTGCCTTACTTGGCATCTCGTTCGCACGATCACATGCAACTGATCATGTGACCAGTGCATCACATGCTCCAAAGCTCTCACGGTCACGTGCCAACCGTTGTGTTAGGCTGGAGCTGTAACACCTTCCATCCATCATATAGGTTTAGCCTCTGGGATCCAGAGTCATAATAGTGGAACTCCTTAATAATTCTAAAGTGTGGCCCATTTTAGTGGCAAGAAACCACAAAGTTTCCTTATCAGTATCTTTGTAACCTAATCACTTAACCAAATAAAGTAGTTTATGTTCCTTTGCCTGTAATCTACCTTTAATTCAAGGATTTTGGAGATCTCAAACTTTAGCTTGCCATTGATTTTGATGGATGGTAGAGGTAGCTGGATGTGATTGGAAATCATATTAAAAACAGAGAATTTAAGTTGGAAGACATGAAATACCAGATAAACAGACTTCATGTTCTCTAGAAGGCAAAGTGTAAAGGAAAGTAAGCCTGCCTGAGCTATAATAGGGTAAGGGCCTAAGTTCTTTTCAGCAAGTTTTTTAAATGGCTGTGTAGTTCTAAAGTGCTTAGCTTTAATAAATATCTGGTTACCTACTTTAAAGTCTATTGCTGGAGATCATTGGGCATCAGCAGGAACTTGGTACCTTTTCTGATGGAAGCTATCTCTTTATAAAGGAATTCATGGAGTGAGTTGAGGTTAATGGCATATTTTCAGGCTTGAGCAGAGATAAGGTCACATTCTGGGTAAATGGACATGTTTGAATGGTACTCTTTGTTAGAAAAGAAAGAAGAGATACCTGTGGTAGTGTTAGAGGCATTGTTGTAAGCAAACTTCATAGGAGGCAGGAGCTCAGACCAGTTATCTTGCTGGTAGTTACAATAGATATATAGGTATTGCTCCAGGGTTTGATTTATTTACTTGGTTTGACCATTGCCTTCTGGGTGGTACTTAGAAATGAAGTGGAGGCAGACATTAAAGGCATGTTCCAAGGAATGGAAGAAGTAAGAGATGAACTTGGAATTGTAATCAGAGATAATATAAGAGAAAATCTGTGCTTGAAAAAGACATGGAGTAGGAAAAGTTTAGTGAGCTCTGGAAAGGTTACCTTAACATTTGTAGGGATAAAGGTGCATTGCTTTGACAGGTAATCTACTATGACTAGGATGGTAGAGTGACCAGAGAAAACCAGAAGTTGTTTAATAAAATCCATTGAGATGGAATTTCATGGTTTTTTTGGAATGAAAAGCTGCTTGAGGCAACTATAGGGTTTGTAATGGGGTACTTTGGTGTGGATGCAAGCTATATGTGAGGATACATATTTTTTAATGAATGCTCAAATGCCAGGCCAGGTATATTCTCAGCAAATAAGCTTCAGTGTTTGATTCTGTCTGAAATGTCCAGATAGAGAATGGTCATGTTTGTAACAGAGGATCTGAAGGTAAAAGTCAGAGGCATCAGGAACATAGATGTGATTTTCTAAATGCAAGAAACTGTCTGTTATGCATCTTGCATGTTGTGGGAAACTTCCCACGCTCAAACTCCTACTCCTTGGGGAATGCCAATGGTCTCTGGACTTCCTTCTAGATCTTCTATAAGGCTTTTGTGCTAGTGGCCTCAAACTAGGCAGAGGGAAAGGATGAGTCATAAATGAGGCCTTGTGTATAAACTAGGCAAGATAGTGGATGAGAGCTAAGGGGGACCCCTCTAGGGGCAGCCCCTAGATCGAACTAGAGCTTAGCCCAAGTCACAAGAGGTCAAGACTGAGGAAACCTCAGCTTGCACCTCCTGCCTTATATATTGTCAGTAATGGTGCACGGACCATGTACAGGAGGTCTACCCTAAAGTGCTATCTGTGGACACCAATAGCGTAAGGGGCTCTATGACTCAGTATATTAAATAGGGGAGGGAATAGCATGGATCGGATATGAAGAGTGAGGCAGTGGCCTCGCGGATCAGGGATGAGAATGGAAGAGAACCACACCATGAGGATGTGGGAGAATGGAAGGGAAGGCACTGATAGAGATCTATGAAGGTAGCACGGCAGCCTGAAGGCCGAGGAGATCTCATCTGGATCTCTGCCACAGATTAGATCTGGATCTCATCTAGAGATCTGCCACATCATGTGACCAATACCTGATGCTGGGGAATTCTCGTAGTTGTTGGACTAGTAACCCTAGCCTAGGGCTTGCCTTATATGGTTACTCATTCACACAATCACATGCAACTGATCATCTGACCAGTGCATCACATGCTCTACAGTTCCCATGGTCACGTGCAACCGTCGTGTTAGGCTTGAGCCGTAACATTGCACAACCACCAATTTCATATCATGTGATCATGGGAACAATACTCCTTTTCAGATTAACCCTACCTTAGGGCTTGGCTATTCCTATGAGTACCTTATGGTCAGTGGTCATGTGACTAGGATCTGGGATCTGCCCAGGATCTGCCCATGAATCTTTCCAATCTAGATCTGGTTGTATCTCCATGGATCTGATGAATCCTCAGATCTACTTCCATGATCTTATCTGTGGCAGAGATCTCTGTCCTTGTGTAACCCTGATCTTCTATTATGAGATCTTCTCTTCTCTTCCATTCCCTTCCCTTGATTCATAAGGCCACTGCCTCACTCTTTATTCCCACTCCATGCCTTTACCTCTCCTATTTAATAGTGCAACCTTGCTGCTATTGGTATCCATAGATAGCAGTACCTTAGGGTATGCTAGTAGTAGTTGGTCTGTGCACCTCCCTAGGCCATATATAAGGGGCAGGTACAGGTAGTTAGGTCTCTCCAGACTTAATTACTTTGTACTTTGCTTTATGCACTTCTTTGGATCTCAGCTCTTTCCAGGACAGGACCATAGTTGCATGGGCATGAGTCTCTTCTGAGTCCTCCTTCATTGATCCCTCCTTGGTTGCTCCTCTTCAGAGCCTCCTCTAGAATTTCCTCTTCATGTTCCTTCTCTTGCTCTTCATCTAGGTTTAGCCTCTGGGATCCACAGTTATAACACTGTCTGGGTCTTGTGACCAATGAAAGTTGGATGCAAAAGTGCTGGATAGGTAGATAGAGATGGTAAAGTCAGAAGAGAGAGCCAAGAGAATGTCACAATGGAGGATTTTGAAATTAAAGAGGAATATGGACCAGAAAACCAGAGATGCTAAGGAGAAAGCTTGAAGGAATGCAGTGAGTTGTTTCTGTATAAATACAGGATGGAAGTTGTGCAGGTTAATGTGGGCATAGTTGCTATTCTCCTCTTTGAAATAGATGTCCCATTTTCTGGTCAAGGCATTAGACTTAGTACCTAAGTGACCTGGGTAGAGATAAATAATTAGATTAAACTGGAAAAAAAACTCTGACCATCAGGCTTGCTAGCAAGTCAGAAGCTTGGACATAGTAAAGTATTTCAAGTTCTTGTGATTAGTAACAATATTGATTAAAGCACCAGAATCTTCAAGGTAATGCTATCACATCTTGAATGCAGTGAAAATGGTAAGAAGCTTCTTGTTGTGGGTATCATAGTTGAGTTCTAATGTGGTGAGCATATATAAATAGAAAGTAACAGGGCAGACCTCATTATTCAGACACTGAAGTGAAAGGATTCTGGCAATTACATAGTTAAAAGCATTAGTTTTATGATAAGAGGAGCATTAGGGACCCAATGGGTTAGAGGGGCTAATGTGAAGGCATCTTTGAGATGCTGGAAAGCAGCATAATAAGAAGCATCAAAATTCCAGTGAGCAGACTTGTAAGTGAGGCAAGTTAGGAAAATGATAATATTGGAGTAGTCCTGGATAAAGTGGCAGTAGAAATTAGCAAAACTGAAAAAAGACTGGATGTTATGAACTTTGTGAGACTTAGGCCAATTCAGGATGGATTAAACCTTGTCAAGGAACATAGTGAGCCCTGAATAGGAGAGCTAATAACCAAGATACTTAGTTAAATTGGTGTGAAACTTGCATTTCTTGGATTTGGCAAAGAAACTGTTTCCAGAGGCAACAGAGGACTTTACAGACATGCTTGGTATGAGACATCTGGTCAGTGGAGAAAATCAGGATATTATCCAAGTAAATGATCACAGAAACATCAAGAAAATTAGCAAAGATAGAATTGATAAACTGCTGGAAAGCCATGGGAGCATTGGTAAGCCTGAATGGCATGACAAACCTCTTATATGAGCCATAATACATACAGAAGGAGGTCTTTCACTTGTTTCCCTCAGCAATGTGAATAAGATGATAAGCATGCCAAAGATCAAGCTTGGTATAAATGGTCATGTGGCTTAAAGGATCAAGAAGGTTAAAGATGCACAGAAGGGGATAGTAATATTTTTTTATGATCTTGTTGAGTCCTCAGAAATCTACACAAAGCCAGAGAGAGCTGCCCTTCTTTCAGATGAAGAGGACCAGCATAGCATGAGTAGATAATAAGGGATGGATAAATTTCATGGTGAGGTATTCATTTAAGAAGATTTTGAGTGCTTCAGCTCAGAGAGTAAAAGAGAATACATAGTGCCAATAGGTGGAGAGATATCTTCTTTTAGATTGATTGCAATGGAGAGCAAGGGTAGAAGCCTTGCTTTTGCTAAACATATTAGCAAAGTTGTGGCATTCCTGGAAAACATCTAAAAGGTTGACTGGGGATGAGGCAATGGAAATAGAGTGGAAATAACTCTCCAGAAGATAAAGTTGCAGACAGAATCAAACTAAGCCATTGAGGCTATAGGCACACACAAAGGCTAATAAGCTAAGTAGCTTGATTGACAGGGGTTTGGATTTAGAAAAACATAATGAATTGGATTTAGAGTTAGCAAAGGTCAAGAAGACCAGGTGCTGCAAAGGTAAGCTCAGGGGTATTGGCATGTTTGATTTAGATAAGTGGAATAAGATATAGCTTGATATCCAGTCAATCAACAGATTGTGGCAGGCAAGCCAGTTATGTTCAAAAACAAGAGAAATAGATTTATTCAATGGAATATTATAAAATGTCATCAGAGTGATATTACTGGTTTCAAAACAAACAGAAAGGTCAGTGGCATTCATAATTATAGAATTAGAGGTGCCATTGAAAAGTTGAAGTTACAGGAGAGGAACAGAATAAGTTGGAAGACTATATATACTAACAAACTTGGTATCTATAAAATAATCTGAAGAACCTAAGTCAATTAGAGCAGGAAATGGGGGAATTTTGTGCAAGACAAGGGTAACAAGGGGCATTAGTAAAGCATTATTGAAAAGAATGGACATGTTAAGTCTGATTTCCTATAGGGCATGGGAAGAATCAATGCAATCTTCAGCCCATGTGAAATCTTAAAGGCTGCAGGCTATTTTTTTGCCTCTAAGACAAAGGCCTCTAGTTTGGATTCCAAAGTGGAGGTCTTGGCAGCATAGGCTTTGGATGCTCTGGAGGTGTATCTAGGTCAGTCCTTAGCTATGTGCCCAGCAGTGCCACAGAACATGCAGAGGTGGTGTTCTAGGTGATGCTGGTGTTCTTTAGATATAAATTTACTATCCTTACCAATCTTGAACAATAAATCTTGCTTTTGAGGAGCAGATAACTTAAAAGGGCCAGAGAAACTGGCTGACTTATTCTTCAACTTCTTAGTACTGGAGATCAAAGCAGAAGAAGCAGAGGATGCAGATATTTAGTCAGATGATTTGAATGGATGAGATAACTTTTCTTAGCAACTGATTTCTGATCTACACTTCCAATAACAAGCATTGAGGGTCTGAGCAAGCTGCCAAAGCTTATTGAGAGTTGGGGATTTGCTGGTATGGAAGATATTAGCTTTGATGCAATCTGGGAGACCATTATAGAAATAATAATGAAGGGCACCTTTTCCATAGCTCTAGACTTAAAAAGTGATCCTATTAAACTCTACTACATATTTGTTAATTTATTGACCATTCTTCATAGTCAACTGGTTCAGCTGGTGTTCCATGTCTCTAACCAAGTTATGGGGTCCAAAGTTAGTCCAGAGTTCCTGGATGAACTTCTTATAGTTGTTCACTTATAAAGAATAAAAATCAGGGTTCTCCATACATAGAAGGTCAGGTTCAAATTATTCCAATGCCATGCCTTTGAGATAAGACTGGGCATAGGTGACTTTGGCACAGTTGGCAGCAAAGGTTTTGAGATGATCTTGAAGGCTTAACTCACATTGGATAAGAAAAACTCAGAGCTTTCAGGGGTCTGTTCTGTCAAACTGGTCCAGTTCATAAATCTTGATGTACTGCAAGGTCTTGGAGGTCTTATGGAATGAGCAAGTGAGGCCTTGAATAGCATTGGCCAGATCAGTAAGGGTATTATGAGATATGGACTTATTATCAGAGAACAGGTCAAAAGCTTCTTTTGGAATGTCAGAGTTACCATCAAAAGAATTATTTCCAGGATCATCTGGTAATTCCAGGGAACCACCATGATTCAGAGAAGTACATGAAGGTGGGAGAATTTCTATAAAGCAAGCAGTAGAGGTAGAAGAAGGTGGTGAAACAGAAGCCTGTGATGCTGAACTTGGGGTATGTTAAGCCAAAAAGCTTTTGAACTGCTTGATGATTGCTTAGGAGCAAGCCCTAGTAATACAAATGAACATGATAGCAGCACCAGCACAAGTAGGAGTCTAAATATACTATTATAACTTAGAACATATTTTCAGGGATACTCTGGATACCTCTGGAATAAGTGGGGCTTGGCTTCATCATATGTAATATGCTCTTATGCTAGCACTGGATGCCCTGATTTATGAAGAGGTTGGAGTTGGATTGGAGAGTCAGGGAGAGTACTGGACTTGGGGGAACTATAATGTTAGATCAAGAGAGAGAGAGTAGCATTAAGCATAATCATTGGAGGCAATGGGGTTATTAATGTCAATATTCAGACTAAGGTATAAGATACAAGGCTACAGTATTTATACCCTGGAAAGCAGAATAGTATAGTGATATAAGACAGGTATCAACTCAGAAGTAAAGCAGGTATCTAGATATTTAAGAGACAAATGGAGATGTTAGAGAGGACAATGTCCAATCTTGTCAGACTGAAATAGAAAGGTGGCAGGGAGAAGCAAAGAAAAGCAGGGGACAGGAACAGAAGGAAAATAACAGAGTAGCTATAAAGTAGCTATAGAGTAGTATTAAAAAGATATGGAGTTAATAAATATGAAGTTGTAGATATTATTAGATAGAGTACTACAGAAGTAAGGGAACTAGAGGGTATGCAACTTAGTGTTGACTGGAGTTGCATTGGAAACAAAAGAAGTAGACTTGGAAGGGATGGAATATGACATGAGGCACTAATAGTATGAACAGTTGATTTGTCAATGTTGATATCAGAGAGTTGACAAAGAAGTGGGGTTAAGAGTACAATGTGCTTAACAAGATAGAATAACTAATAAAGGGTTTAGAGAGAAGAGTTCATATCAAGGTGGAAACTAATAGATGTGGCAAGGTAGGAGTCAAAGATAAAAGAGTAAGCAAGGTGGGCATAAGCATTATCCTGATCTCCAGAATGGAGGGCAGTGGCAGTGGCAGGGAGGTTGACAGCAACAATAAGTCTAGAAAGGGACAGAGAAAATACTGGAAGAGATATAGGGCTCAGGGATGAAGAGGATGCAGAAAAAGAGATGTCAGAGGATCACTGAGGACTAAATAAAGATACTAAAGAAGATAAAGAAAAATTAACTGGGGTATTGCAAGAATGATAAGAATAATTATAAGAAGGCATAGCTAGTTTTAATGTTTTTTAATATGAGAATGAGGTTTCTAAGGGTAATGAATGAGAATCAAAGACAAGGGTTGGTTCTGAGGAACAAGAGAATGGAGACATTTATAAGCCTCCAGAATCTCAGAAGCATTTCTAAGATTAGACTCTGACTTTCAGAAGTAATCTTTGATAAAATATCCCTTTCACTAAATGAGAAAAGAGCAGGAATTGAGCAATTTACAATATTTTAATATCTGCTCAATTTTGAATTTGGCATGGCCATCAACTGGATCTGGAGAAGAAACTGGGAAATTTTTCCCATAAATATCAGAAACTGCAGAGGGGTGAGCTCAACAAATGGTTAGCTTGTGGACAAGGAGTGATGTAACACAAGGATAACACTGGTGAGGGGGTACTCAGACAAGGTATTGAGCTATAACAGGGATACTGGCCTGCAGAGTATGATTGGCAGTTGGCATCAACAGAGTTCAAGGGTTCTCTCTTGTACATCAATGCATGGACTAAGAAGGGATATATTACTGAGAGACCATAAGGCTCAGGGCAGCAAGGAATACCAAGAAGATACAAGGAGATAGACAAAGGTAAGAAGGTAGAAGGTAGAAGTAGCATAAGAAGAGGGAAGGCAAATTATGCTACTTTATAGTACAGAGAACTAAGGTTCAGACTCAGTTGGATAATTTATATGGTATAACTTATGCAAGGAAGTGAATTATGAGTTATAATGGCTGAGTCAGAGAATGTTCTGGAATGAAAGAAAAGGAAGGTTCCAGGACATGAACAAGAATGCATCCAAGACACATGAAAGTAGAACACAGTGAGAAAAAAGGAAAAAAAAAGGGGAATCATAACATAAAGCATGGAAAACCAGATGAATTTTCCAGGTCTGGGGAAGGTAAAGGCAATATGTAATGAAAGATAATACTTCTGTGATAATAAAAGGTTCTTGACATTTCAGGGCAAATTTTAAGTGTATTATGGCATGTTTTAGATTTTTAACTTCAAGTCAAATCTTTTAGCAAAAGGAGTAAACTTGAACAAATATGAGTTGCCATGATTTGATAAGCAAGATTATGGGCCACTAGGGCCTTATCTCAAGCTACTGTCAGATTTTTAAGTTTGTTAGCAATAGCAGAGACAAGAGAATCAGAGATAGTCAAGGGAAGTACCTGGAACTTATAGCCCATCAGAAGAAAGAAGGGTAATTAACTAGTGTCAGAGTTGGGGCATTAGTTGTGAACAAACTCCATATGGTAGATCTGTTCAGCCCATTAGAAAGGGTTTACTTTATAGTAAATATGGAGATAGATATTATGTAGCTTATATAACTGTACCTTTACTACATGTGATTGTGAGAGAATATCTCCTTATGAGTAACCCTAGCTTATAACTATGACTTTTATGAGTACTTTCATGGTCAGTAATCATGTGACTGGTCATGTGACTTTCAATCTGGGATCTTTTCAAGATTTGCCCTAAATCTTCTCTATCTAGGATCTTAATGCTATCTCCATGGATCTAATGGATCTAATGGATCTTAAATCCACATCTTGATCTTGTCACATCTGTGGCAGAAATTCCTGCCCTCATGACTTTCTCATGGTAGATTCTAATCTCTATTATAAGTTTTTTTTTCTCTTCTCTTTTTTTCCATTATATTGATTCATAAAGCCACTGCCTTACTTCTTCATATCTGCTCCATGCATTCTTCTCTCTTATTTAATATTAAGCTTCTTCTGCTACTGGTGTTCATAGATAGCAGTAGTCTAGGGTAGGTTTCCCATATATGGTCTGTGTATCTTCTCTGACAATATATAAGGGCAGATATAAGATATTATAACACTTTTATTTTTTATTTTGATCTTATCTAGTCTAATCACATCATTGATCTAATCTATTATCTTATCCAGGCATGTGATAAGTTACCTGATCAAATCTAGACTTAGAACAGAGGGCTGGCCTCATATCTTTTGCCTGCTCTTTATTTTCATCATTTTAATCTTCTTTTATTTTGATCAAACTCTATTTCTTATCAGCCATTGGATAGATTTCTAAATCTCCAGCTTTCTTTCCATTCTATAGTCCAAAAGGCTCAGGGTAGGACCCTGTAGATTCTGGTTCATGCACTATATCATAGCATATATAATCCTAGTCTTAGTTGCTCTGGACTTTCTAGTCTTAAGCACTTGGGCCTATAGTCCTAGCTTCCTGGCTCTACTCCTATATTCTGCAATTGCATTTCTGTCCTCTATCAGAGTCCACCCTCCCCTATTCATTTTTCTAGTCTATTTCCAGGATTTGAGATTATAGTGTGAAGCCCCTAGAGTCTAGAACTTAACTTAAGGTAATCAAGTCTCTCCAGACTTAATTACTTTGTAACTTGCAGTTTGCACTTCTTTAAATTTCAAGCCCTTTCAAAGCTAATCCATAGTTGCACAAGCTTTGAATCTTTTCTAAATCCTTCTGTCAAAACTAATACTGACATATTGATCAAGAACCACAGATAGTGGATTCTGAGTACAAACATCCTAATGGAGCTTAACTCATGGAGAAAGATATTCTCTGGAGACTTCTAATAAAGTCTGGAGATTGTCTGGAAAAGGGTCAAAAGAAGTTCTTATTGGTTGGGCAGTACTTGGCTTTACCTTATGTGATATATCCTTATATCTTGCAGTATCCTGATTTATGGAATGATTAGAATGGGAAAGAGAGCAGTCTCATGGCTTAACATGAGAGACAGGCAAGACAAGGGGTGTCTAGCCTAGTTATAATAAGAGTTGGACCTTTAGATTTCCTTAAAGATATTGTAAGGACCCAGAGGTACTCTGAAATAACCTGGAGGGTCAAAGAGTGAGCTTGAAAGCTTAATTAGTGTAAGAATGAAGTTCAGATGAGAGGTGTTTTCATTGATATTCAAACTACAATATCATACAGGAGTTATAGTACTTGTAGTTCTGAAGTAGTGAAAAAGTCTAAGGAAGGAGAGAAGATGAGACTGGAGTTATCTCAGAAGCAATGGAAGGTGCCAATGCATCTTGGAGATGAATGGAGATGTTAGCAATGACAGCATCAAGGCATGTTAGACTAAAACTAAAAGATGGCAGAAGATATAAGAGGCAAGCTAGGAAAACAAAAGAAACAAGAGTGGAAAAAGGCATGAAGTTGAAACAGAATAGTCCAGAAAGGAAAAAGTAAACAAAATTGTACTAAGTGACTGAAAATAAGACAAAGCTAAAAGCAGAATAGAGCAGAAAGGGAATAAAGGGTTGGAACAGCTATAGTAATGCTAGTGCATAGAAATCAAAAGCATAACTGGAGTAGTTTGGACCAGTGGCAGGAAGGCCAGAGTTGAATGGGGAAGAATTGGAGACTAGTATAGCCTACTGGCAAGCACTGAGTGTGGAAATTCAAGTAGAAGCTGAGTCAGAGTTGGATTTGAAATATGGAATATAATACCTTCTTATTATTTCCCTTTTTCAGTTGCTCCTCTTCAGAGCCTCCATTAGAGTTCCTTTCATGTTCCTCCTTTTCTATCAGCATCTAGGTTTAGCCTCTGGAATCCAGAGTTATAACAGTAGATCTCAAGTTTATGGTTAACTTACTCAGATTCTTCATTAGTCTGTGAATGATATGCTATGAACAAGGAAAAACCATAGTTTAAGAGTTTTCTGAGCTTTTTAGCAAAGATGGAGGTGAATTAAGGGCCTTGATTCAAAATGATCTTGTTATAAAGATCAAATCTAGAATAAACTTTATTGAGAAATTTTTTTACAATATCTTTAACAGACACAGTTTTCACAGTAGAACAGAGAATTATCCCCTTAGTAAGTCCATGGTCAACCATGACCAACAGGGAATCTAAACTATTGAAAACAGGGAGGTCAGTGATAAGGTCACAGAAAATCTGCTGAAAAGAACAGGTAGCAGTTAATTTAATCAGGAAAAGTAGGAAAACAGAAGGATGGATATTGACTTTGTTCTGGTGGCAAACTGCACAGCTGTCAATGTATTTCCAGATATAAGTAGAAAGACCAGCCCACCAGAATTCCATAAAGACAAGCTGTTTTGTCTTAAGATAGCCAGAGTAGTGAAATGGTCATGGCAACAGAAGAAAATGAAGTGACAGAGTTCCACATTATTGGGGATAAATACACAATCATGGTAGATAAGGAGATTATTTCAAAGTTTCCAGTTTGTGAAGCAACTGAGTTAAGCAGAAAAAATGAGAGAATCTTTCCATTGCTGTAAAATTGAGAGTTAGTGGAGGTTGTTATATTGGTGATCATAAATATGGGTATGAAGGGTTGTATCAATAACACAACAGAAGAGATTTGCTGGAAAAACCATGACTTCCACATCATCAGATGCAAAAAAGGGGCAAAGGTCAGGGTAGCAAGAAAGGGCATCTGGACCTGCAAGAGTGGATCCAGTAACATGATGAAGCTAAATGTTATAGTCAGTGAGATCAAGAAGCTATCAGGCTTGTTGATAATTCAAAGTCTAAGGGGTATAAAAGTAAGTCAGATTCTTGTAATCTGTAAAAATCTGGATGGAGAGCAAGAAACCTTGAAGGTACTGCCTCCAGGTTTTTGAAATATGGATAATCTTGAGGAGTTTGTGATCATAAATGTTATAGTTGTGTGCTGCAGTGAAGAAGGTCTGGAAAAGGTAAGAACAGGAATATCAGTCTCCATTTGAATTGATCTGAAGAAGAATATCACCTAAGGCAAATGCAAATACATTAGTGGCAATGGTAATAAGATGGAAGAGGTCAGGGAGCTGCAGAACAGGCTGGGAAAGGAAAAAAGCCTTGAAAAAATCAAAGGCCTCTTAGAAGGCAGAGGACCAGGACCAGACTAAAGCCCTCTTGGTGAGATCAAGGAAAGGTCATGCAATTAAGGAATAATTGGGAATAAAGCAGCAATAGAAGTTGGCAAAGCCAAGAAAGGAGTGGACATCATGGACACAAGTTGAAGTAGGTCAGATAGCAATCCCATCAAGTTTGACAGGATCCATAGCAAGTTCACCAGGGCAAATAATTATTTCAAGATATTCAACCAAAGTTAAGTCAAAAGTGCACTTCTCCAGTTTTAAATAAAGATCAAGGTCTGCCATTTGTTGAAGGACTTGGGCAGTACAAGTACATTGAGTGGCAGAGTCAGGGAAAGAGATAAGAAGATTATCTATATAGATATCAAGCCATTTTTTAGTAATTATATTCCTAAAAGAATCATTTATGAAGTACTGGAAAGTGGCTAGTGAGTTCATGAGTGCAAAGAACATAATGGTTAGTTCAAACAGTCCCTTATAAGTGATAAATGCTGCTTTTTATTGGTGGCTATCCTTAATATGTACATTGTTATACTCTGTTATATTCTATGTCATGAAGTTGACTCCACTCTGCCTTTGGTACAACTCTGATTGTTCTCAGTTTATCAGCTAAGTGTTATTTAGCTTTCTATTACCTTTTTATACTTAGTTCCAAGCCATTCCAATACAACTGTTAAGGGTAACTACCCATCCTGCCTTGGTTCTCAAACAACCTTGGTAAGTGCCTTGGGCCTTGAATATCTGCTAGGGCTTTTGAGCTAGTGGCCCCTAACTAGGCAGCATAAGAGAATGTTGAGCCAACCCTAGAGAGCTTAGGGGGATCCCCTTCTTGGGGATGGCCAGGAGATCATAGGCCCCTCCTGTGTAATCTCAACTAAGAGACAAGAGAGTAAGACTGAGGTTCCTCAGCTCACCACTCCCTGCCTTATATATTGCTGGGTCCCTCACATGGACCAAGTACAGGGAGCCTACCCTAATACTAGCTATCTATGGACACCAATAGCCTAAGTAGCTTGTCCTTAGTAATAGATATGAAAGAGGCATGGATTGGGTGAGGCAGTGAGGCAGTGGCCTTGTGGACAAGGGATGAAGAAGAGAGACTGCCACACCAT
This sequence comes from Pulveroboletus aff. viridisquamosus, assembly GCA_038088935.1. Lineage (NCBI taxonomy): Eukaryota > Fungi > Basidiomycota > Agaricomycetes > Boletales > Boletaceae > Pulveroboletus > Pulveroboletus aff. viridisquamosus. Next base: position 13,755 of record JBBPJW010000894.1, read on the forward strand.
GAGGATGTGGGTGGAATGGAAGTGCACTGCCCTGATCTAATGAATGCAGCATGGCCACCATAAGGCTGAGGAGATCCATCTGGATCTCTACCACAGATACAGATCCTAATCTCTGAAGAGATATTATCAGGTACTGATCTAAGATCTCATCTGAGATCCAGCCACATCACATGACCTTACAAGTGCTGGGAAATACTCTGAAGAGGACTCTAACCTTAGTCTAGGGCTTGCCTTGTTTGGCTACTCATTTGCATGATCATGTGCTCCTGATCACATGACCAGAGCATCAAATGCTTTCTGGTCTCTCATGATCACATGTGACCATATGTTAGGCTGGAGCCATAACAACAACTCTGTAACTATTCTAATCTTACTTTCTGTTTCTACTACTTCTCTCCTTTTCTAATTCTATTATCCTTTAGTTTTATCTTGACATTATATTGTTAGCATGTGTCAAAACTTATTTCAAGTCCCAGAGCAAGAATCCAGACAATGAATTCTAAGTACAAACACCATAATGGAGCTTGACTTATGGAGGATAACATACTCTGGAGACTTCTGAGAAAGTCCAGAGGGAGTTTAGAAAGGGTTGAAGGTAATTCTCACTAGGTCAAATGGAACTTGGCTTCATCTTATGTGGTGTTTCCTTGCATAATCCAGTGTCCCAATTTACAGAGGGGTCAGAGGAAGAGAAAAGAGCATTCTTATAGCTTAACACAAGGGACAAGTGAAATAAGAAGCATTAAGCCTAGTTATAATGAGAACAAGCCCTTAGGATTTCCTTAAGAATTCCATTAAGGCCTGGAGTTACTCTGAGGTGACCCAGAGGTTCAGAGTGTGAGCTCAGAAGCTTAGTCAGAGTAAGAATAAAGTCCAGATAAGAGATGTTTTTGTTGATATTTGAACTACAGTACCATACAGGAGTTATAGAACTTATAGCTCTAAAATAACAAAGAGTATAAGTAAGGAGTGGAGATAAGACTGGTGTTGCCTCAGAATTGAGGGCAGGTGCCAATGCATTATGGAGATAAATGGAGATGTTAGCAATGATAGCATTAAGGCATGTTAGACTAAAACTAAAAGATGGCAGAAGATATAAGAGGCAAGCTAGGAAAACAAAAGGAACATGAGCAGAAAAAGGTATGGAGTTATAATAGAGTGGTCTAAAGGGGACAAAGTGAAAAGTAAGATATACTAAGTAACTAAAAATGCAGCAAAGCTAAATGGAATAAAGTGGAAAGGAAATAATGGGTCAAAACAGCTGTAGTAATGCTAGTGCAGGAAAAACACAAGCATAGCTAGAGTGGATAGGAGTAGGAGCAGAAAGGCCAGAGTTGGATAGGAAAAAACCAGGAACTAGTATAGCCTACTGGCATGCACTAAGTATGGAGAACCAAGTAGAAGCTGGATTGGAATTGGGTTCAGAATATGGAATATGACAGCATTATTCCTAATGTTTCCATTTGTATCCAGGTTACACTGGCACCTGACTTTGCTTTTGAGACAACTTCTGTTCTATCTTCTTTCTTTCTTTAGATAATTTACTCTTTTAAGGTATAAGTACTGTAGCTCTGTACTTTGTACCTTAGTTTGAATATCAACATAATCCATTACTTTCTTCTACATTTCTATATTCTTCTTTTACCTTGTGAGCAGGCTCTATTTTCTTATACCTTTGAATTCAAGTTCTCTACAATTTGCTCTGATCCTCTGGCCCCTTCTGCTTCTTTTCAGATTTTAAGGTCTCAGAACTAGTGCAAGATATATCACATAAGGTAAAGCCAATCTTATTTGACCCTTTTTCAGAAGAGTTCTGGAGAAGTGTTACAGACTCATTACTTTTAGCCCCTATTTTCCTATTTCACCTTATTCAGATTACCTTCAATTTAGCTGGTCACATAATTAACAATATATAAGGAACAAGAGCAAAGACTAGATTCTCTAGTCTAAAGTACTTGTTGTTGCTATTTCTTTTCCTTTTTTGTATAATCTGCTTATATGGGCACTCCTCAAGGCTGTTTCTGATCTTTGGATTGAGTCCATAACAAGAAGATTCAGAGTGTGCCTGGCTATTTAACATACCTCTAGTGAATGTTAAATTTGATAAAAAGCTTCACATCATAAAGTTTATCAATGAGATTAGAGATAAGAGAAAGGGAGTAGATATCACAGATCATATGTTCATTTAAATATCTGTAATTCTGACAGGGACAAAGTTTTCCATCCTTTTTTTTGACAAAAAAAAAGGACAAGGCCTGGAGTAAGTTTAATAAGCAGATTTTTCCAGCACAGAGATTTTTAGCAAGAAAATCCTTGGTCACTTAACATTCAGGGAGAGACAAGGGGTAAATCTTGCCAATCTTGGAAATAAAGAATTTTTTTAGGTTGATTTTGTAATTGTAGAATTGAGTTGTGTTATGTACCCAAAGTGTTATAATTTTCTTTTTTCTTTTATTTTTATCTACTTTGTACTTTTACTTTTACTCTTCACATGTCACATCACATGACCCTGGTAACCTTTACCACTTCACTCCTTTACCTTTTCACATTTCACACCTTCACTTATCACATTGTAGATTATAACATTATTATCTGGTGGTTACCACAAGGTACTGCTATGGTGCTCACTCCTTTATTGCCATCAGTCTGCTTACTGTAGCAAAGTTTAGGGCAGACCTTAGTTACCTGGTCTATGCACTCCTTTGTAGCATATATAAAGAGCTGGCACAAGCTAGAAGAACCCAGTCTTGTGCACTTGAGCTCTTGAGCTTTATACAAGGCACTTGACTCTTCTTTCTATTCCTTTTGCCTAGTTCTTAGTGGAACTAGTTCAAACCACTTCTTATAATTGTGCTCACCAGCACCAGCATCAAGACATGAGAACAGGATGGCAAGATGCCATTTCACAAAGAATGCAATCTGAATATTAATGTGAATCAGTATGTAATAGCAACAACTAAATTAACAAGAGAGCTTTTAAGACTTGTGAGTCTTGACAAGGAAAGAAGAGAAAACAAGAGAACTTTAAGTGCAAGCTAATGTCTCAAAGCTAAGGGAAGTGATAACAAAGTGATCAAAACTGGGAGCCTTTTAAGTTTTGCCCATCCTGTATATATATTGCCAAAGGGTATAGCCCTAGTACAGGATGAGTCAGCTACTATCTATGGTCACCAATAGCAGTAAGACCTCTGTCCATCTAAATAAGAAAGGTATGGGATGTAGAGTAAGAGTGAGGCAGTGGTCTTGCAGATCAAGGGAAATAGAATAGAATCACATCCATGAGAATGTGGAAGAATGGAAGGAAAGACTTAGGGACAGTGGGGATAATAGAGGCATGGTAACCATAAGACTAAGGAGATTTATCTAGATTTCTGCCACAGATCAATTCTAATCTAGATTCTTCAGATCACATATTATTGGTATCAATTTAAAATCTTATCTAAGATCCAGCCATATTACATGACTATTACCATAAGTCAGAAAATACTCTAATATAAATCAAACCTTGGTCTAGGGTTTGTTTTGTTTTGGCATGTGAGTCCCATGGTCATGTGAGAAGACTGTCAGTATTTGCTAAGCATATAACAAGTTGGAGGAGGATAATCAAGGATATTTAGGGTTTTAGAAAAAAAAGAGGCATACTCCTGGTACTCAAAGAAAAGAGTGACAATAACCTTGGCCTTTTTGGCCTCAATGGCAAGTTTAGTGGAAGTCATGAGCTTCACAACAGTAACTGTGGGAAAAAATGCCAAACAGGCATTTATAACATAGGACAAGTGATAATCAAAGAGTTTTTGCTCAAGAAACTGTTTAGAAAAACAACAATCAAGATATTAGATAAAATGGGCATTGTTAGGAATAGTGGTTTTCCAAATTCAATATTGTTTCAAGGCTGGTTGTTTGGTAGTGAAACAATAGAGTTTCCTGGAGTAATTGGAGATGAATGGGATAATAAGTATATAAGCCATCCAATCAACTGTGGGATTTGTGGCTTGCAGCCATAGAAGTCCAAGAATTAATGTCTTCCTTTCACATGCCATAATATATGTTATAATCAGTCTTTTTTTTTTCTTTTCTCTTATTATAACTTCAGACTTCTTGTATCTTTGAAATTTCCTTGTTATATTCTGAAATCTTCAGACTTCTTTTATTCCAGAACATTCTTCTAGTCAGTAAATAATACTTTACATTCCATCTATTTCCACATGAATTACTTACTCAGCTCAGTTATGTTACCTGATTCATTCAATTAAGTCTGAATCTTAGTCTTTCCTTGTATAAGTAGCAAACTTTCTCTTTCATGTTTCTTATGCTACTTCTGCCTTATTCAACCTTACTCTCTTCAAGCATTATCTAAACCTCAGTCTCTACCCTTATCCAGGGAGTCCTGCTTGCAACTCTCCATTGGCAAGTACTCTTCCAGTATTTAACAAGCTCTAGTATCTGTTACAGCTCAAGCCTAACATGACAGTCGCACGTGACCGTGGGAACCTTAAAGCATGTGATGCACTGGTCATATGATCAGTTGCACATGATTGTGCGAACGAGCTTCCTTACAAGGCAAACCCTAGGCTAGGGTTACTAGTCCAATCTACGAGTATTCCCCAGCATCAGGTATTGGTCACATGATGTGGCAGATCTCAGATGAGATCCAGATCTAATCTGTGGCAGAGATCCAGATGGGATCTCCTCGGCCTCCAGGCGGCCATACCATCTTCATAGATCTCTTCCTGTGCCTTCCCTTCCATTCTTCCACATCCTCATGGTGTGGTGTATCTCTTCCATTCCATCCCTTGATCCATGAGGCCACTGCCTCACTCCTTACTTCTGATCCATGCTTTCCCCTTCCCTTATCTATTTAGAGGTCCAAGCTCCTTATGCTATTGGTGACCATAGATAGCACACATTAGGGTAGGTCTCCTGTAGTTGGTCCGTGCACTTAGACCAGCAATATATAAGCAGGAGATGTCAAGGCTGGGTTCTCCAGTCTTGACCTCTTGTGACTTCAGCTAGAGCCTAGCCCAATCTAAGAGCCGACCCCTAGTGGGGTTCCCCCTCAGCTCTCATCTGCTACTTGGCTAGGTTTATACAC
>JBBPJW010000895.1:0-18838 GCA_038088935.1 Pulveroboletus aff. viridisquamosus
AAGCCAATGCACAAACGCTCGTGCTGGCGACGAACACAAACTACGTGAATCAGACTGTCGACTGGGCGGCGCTAAATCTTGCCGGGACGGGTTTGACCACAGTGTTTGTGAGCGGGGTGGTGGAGACTATGCAGAGTGGATTTATACTAGGACCTGTTGTTTCTGGTGCGTTTGTGGTAGCTGCATAAGGATTTCGGTTCGACAGTATATGAAAAGACAAGGAACGTTAATGGGATTCCAGGAACAACCGCTCTCAATGAACTTACCAGCTGGTAAAGTTGTGAAATGGCATAGCTCTCTCTCGATTGTGCGCAGTATGAATGGACGGATCGCGTCCTGGGAATGAAACACACTTGCCTTTTCAGAGGTTATGTTTTGCGAGTTGTCCTGCCAAGAAACTGTAATGAGCCAAATATGCCTTGGAAGGCACGAACAAAGTCGAAGTGGCTCGGATAGAGTTTCGTCGGTTTGCTGATGCTTTGCATTGTCATAATTCGCATGTCCATCTTTTCCTTCTCAAACTTGACTCGCGAAATGGTCCGGAGGACTCGCTGAGACAAATACGTATGAGTGCACTTCTTCATGTATGAGTGGTACATGGCCAGATCAACAATAAAGAGCTCCCACTCCGCAATGAAGCGTCCGATGCCTTGCTCAGCTCCATTGGAGCCTGGTCACCTCTATCAACGAAACGGAAAAGGCAACGTACGATTCAACGAGAGCAGAGACTACAAGAGCCACGAGTCGTCATCATCAGTAAAGAACCCCTCCGAGTCCGAGAGAAAGGCCTGTGCCACGGGTGAGACGTGGGATGTCCACAGTCACTCCGGTCTATGTGGAACTTGACCTGACGTATCGTGTGATGGTAACTACATACAAGGACGAGGAAACCAGGTACCCTGTCGAATCAGTAGCTACATTGTGCGCATGCGGAAACCACCGCGAGGTGGAAACACTCAGATCAGAACAGGGCAGGGTGTGGCGTTGCAAATAGGGAAAAGATAATGTACAGGTGAGGAAGGAAGTGCCTCTAGATATACCATAGCTAGGATATGATGTATGTGTGTAGGGCTCGAATCCTGGAATCCATGATGAGTTGATGATGTTGCTGTTAGAATTCTACATTTCTACCAACTGACCTTCTGGTCATTGGATTTTCCATTTTTCCATTCATCCGTTTGATCATCCAACCTCACTCCTCTTACTCCTCTTCGCCTTCATATAGTTACGCCGAACACGTCTTATGTAATCACTGCAGTCTTGACGCGATGTTTTAGCTTTTACTAAACCTCAGTCTTCGTCCATACAAAATTAAGGTGAGATAGTCCTTCATATAGTTTTACCATTCACCTACTAATTAGTACCTACAAGGCCCACTTGTGTTTAGGTTAGTTCCTTAGAAGAATGTTAGTCTTCATCCATATGAGACTAAGGCCTACTTGTGTTTAGTATATTACCCCCATAGCATAATCTCACAACAGGTTATAAGCCCTGAGTGCTCATGACTCTAGATACACATCTTGTTATGACTCTGGATCCCAGAGGCTATACCTAGATGCTGAAGAGAGATAGAACATAAAGAAAACATTTATAGGAGGACTTGCTCTTGAAAGGGCAGGGATTCAATGAAGTGCAAACTGCAAGATACAGTGGCTTAAAAAACTATTCCAATATTTGCATGTTTTGCACTAAATGCAATGGCAATCAAAAACTACTAATTATCATGCTATTATAATCAGTCCATTTATTTTCCTTTTTCTCTCATCTTAGCTTCAGACTTCATGTGTCCTTGATGCTCCCTTGTTTTATTCTGGAACATTCAGACTTCTTTTGTTTCAGAACTTCTTGCTCAGTTAGCAGATATTACTCACTGTCCACTTCCATTGCATTTCATTCATTTTCACATGGATTACTTAGTCACTTTAGTCATTTGTCCTAACTCATTCAACTGAGTCTGAACCTTATTCCAGTAGTATAAGTAGCATACTTCACCTTCCATGTTTCTTATGCTACTTCTGCCTTATTCCACCTTGTTCTTTCAAGACATTGCTAGAACCCTTAGCCTGCTTGTAACTATTATTGGCAAGTATTCTTTTGTTTTTAACTAGTCCAGCATCCTAGTTTCATCCCCAACCTTTACTAAGGGACTATGGTGCTGTTCTGCATTTTGTTACACATTTTATGCAACTACCACTTTCATCTCATGTGATTATGGGAAACATACTTCTATTTAAATAACTCCAGCTTAGGTCTTGACTTCTTTACAAGTTATCACATAATCAGTGGTTATATGATATGGTATCTGGGATCTTTTCAAGATTTGCCCATGGATCTTCTCTATCTAGATCTTGATGATATCTCCTAAAATCTGACAGATCTATGAATATGCATCTATAATCTCATCAAATCTGTGGCAGAGATCTCTATTTTCATATAAGACCCTGGTCTTTCATTATGAGTCTTCTTTTTTCTTTCATTATATTCCTTAATATATAAGGCCACTGCCTCATCCCTTTATATTCACTCCATGCTTTTTTTCTTTTATTTAATAGTGTACTCTTACTGTTAGTGGTGTTTATAAGTAGCAATAGTCTAGGGTAGGCTTAGTCTAGTTGGTCTGTGTACTACCCTGGGCCATATATAAGGGGCAGGTATGGGTAATCAAGTCTCTTTAGACTTAATCACTTTGTACTTTGCAGTTAGCACTTCTTTGAATTCCAATCCTTTTAAATCAGGTCCTTAGATGCTCAAGCACAAGTCTTTTCTGAGTCCTCTTTAATTAATCCCTTCTTGATTGCTTCTTTTCAGAGCCTCCTTTTGAGTTTCCCTTCATGTTCCTTCTTTCAATTTTTGTCTAGGTTTAGCCTCTGGAATCTAGAGTTATAACATATTTGTACTATTGTCTTTGTCCTTAGACTAACTCTTATTGAGCCTTTCCTTAGCTCTAGTCCATAAGGTCTATGTTAGTCCCTACCCATGCCTAGCATAACAAAAGAAGTAGCATATATACTTGCAGCTACTATTGCTGTAGTTTTGCCAACATTTCATCTAAAATCCCCTTATTTCTTGATATTTTCTGGAAAGAGCCTAGAACTTAACCCATGGAGGACTCTCTAGGATCTTCTGAAACAGAAGATGCCCTCAGCCACCACATTAGTACCCTAGAAGAAGATCACCAAGATCTTGTCCTTCTCTCTATTAAAGATCAAGAACAAGATTGTGTCTTAGCACACAAATTCTCTTCTTCTCTACAGATTCCTTGCATACCCATACACCTCTTCCCTATTTCCATCAGGCAATGCCCTCTCTTCTGCATCTCTCCCATTATTCCCCTCTCCACCATGTTCAATACCCTATCTTCTAGCAAATCCACCAAGCTTTGCCTTAGCACTTTTAAGCACTTTGATGGTAACTGCTTCAAAGTGAAAGCTTGGCTGGACTCTATCCAGTTCTATCTTTTCATCAATGCTGTGGCCTATAACTCAGATGAGAAGAAGATTGTCTTCACCCTCTTCTATATGACCAAGGGACCCATCCTCTTTTGAGCAATCATATATTGGAAAAAGAGTATCACTGGTATAGTGGTCTTTATGGGGACCTTTAGCATGTTCATCAAGGCATTTAATGCCATCTTTAAGAAGCAGGACATCATTATCTCTGCCATTCACTGGCTAGCTAATATCCAGATGCACCAGAAAAAGAAAGGCAAATGGACCCCCTCACTCACAGAATATACTGTGGAATTTCAGAACTATATTGTTATAACATGTTTTTTCTTTTTTTAATCATGTGATCTTATCTTATCTTTATCACATGGTTATCTAATCTTTTATCTTATCAGGGCATGTGATGAATCACATGATCCAGGGCATAGGGTTAGCCTCATGCCTCAAGACCCTACACTTCTTTTCATTTTCATTTCATCTCTTCCATTTCAGAAGCTGGACTCTTGATGGTTCCCACAGATGCTTCTCTTCTTTTTGATCCCTGTGCCTCATGCATGGGAGCATTCCCATCAGGGACCTGGTCCATGTGCAGTGTGCTGTAATATAAATACTGTAGCCTTAGCATCTCAAGACTCCAGTCTTGAGCACTTGTATCATACTTGTGTTAACTTGAGTCTCCCCTTATTTAAATCTCCTTTTCTTACAAGCCTGTGGCACTGTGATCTTGCAGTGCATAACATACATGGTTTTCACCAACATTAAGGATGACAACATTCTTATTGCCTACTATAAAGCCAGAATCCCCCTCTAACTGTCTTATTGAATTCAAAACCTTGACAAGATCCCTACCCTCATTAAGAAATGGTATGACAAAGCAATTTATTTCCAGGGAACCTTAGATCATGCCAAGCTCATGGAACTCTGTTAGAAGAATTCTGAGGCTTATGCCTGGATCCCCAGCACTTTTCCCACCATACCTCAGGCTGAAAAAAATTCAAATGTCATGAACATCAATTCAATCAAAATTGGCAAGCTTATCCCTCAAGAACAAGAATGATGCTTCAAGCTTAGTCTCTGTCTTCAATGCAGGAAGCCTGAACACAATGCAGCATCCTGCTCAAATTTCCCCTCTATCTCTGCCTCTAATCTCATCATTTCTATTAGGAAATCAGTCAAAAAGGTCATAGCTGAAGAAGAAACCATGAAGATAGAAGAGATTAGTGACAAAGAAGCTGAAGTGGAAAGAGTAAAAGTGGGTTTTTAAAGTGGAGTACCTCTTCTACACAAGATACTCCTTTCCTCTTGTACATACCTATACTAGTATTCTTGTCTAGAAAATCCATGAGAATTAAAATACAAGTATTCCCTTCTGTACATCTGAGTTTAGTCATAGATGCCTCTGCCCTTGTTGACAGTGGAGTGCAAATCAACTGCATTGACCAGGAATTCATCTTCCATCACAAGTTTCCTACCATTTAACTCCCCACCTCCCTTAATATCTGCAATGTCTATTCTTTTTTAAACAAGAAAGTTTGCATTATCCACAGCTGCACCATACTCCTTTAACTAGAAGGGGTAACCCACTTAGTGTCCTGCCATATCATGGTGTGCAGCAGGAAAACCCTTATTCTAGAACTTCCCTGGCTTCAAGCTGCAAACCCCACCATAGATTGGATGGCAAACTTGCTTACCATCTCATTCTTCTTAGATTAGTTCAAAGAGCTCTACCACTTCAAGGCCATTCAGCCATCTCTTTAACAGCACACCACCATCAAAACAACCATCCCCAATAATGAATATGTCATCCACTACCTAGATTACAAGTTATTGAACCAATATATTGATGATGACCTCTACAAATGACACTTGTTCCATATCATTAACTTCTGCTCTGTCTTTCTCCCCTTAGTAACAGTAGCCAAACTTACTATCTCCACAGAGCCTTACAATTGAAGCTGAGAAGGCTAAACCCAAGACCACTCTATCCTCCAAATATAAACAATTTACTACTATATTCTCTAATACTTCAAAGACTCTAGACAAATTTCCCCTGTCTAGACCCTATGACCATGAGATCAATCTCAAGGAGATCTTCATTCCCAAAATTGGAAGGGTCTATCCCTTGTCCCCTCTAAAATGCCAAGCAATTGAGGACTTTATTGAAGAAAACCTCTGTGCTGGCAAAATCCATCCCTTGAACTTCCCCCAAGCTTTCTTCTTCTTCTTTATTAAGAAAAAGAACAGCAAACTCCACCCTTGCCAAGATTACAGGTATTTCAATGAACATATCATTTGAGATATCTACTTTCTCCCTCTTATCTCTAATCTTATTGACAAACTCTGAAAAGCCCAAGTCTTTATAAAGTTTGACATTCAATGGGGATACAACAATATCTGTATTAAAGATGAACACCAATAAAAAGCAGCCTTCATTACTTAAAAAGGCCTTTTTGAACCCATGGTAATGTTTTTCAGGCTAAACAACTCACCTGCTATCTTTCAGTGCTTCATGAACAATTCCTTCCATAACATGATTACCAAAGGATGGTTGGTCATCTACATGGATGACTTCTCATCTTCTTTCCAGACCCTGATACCCACAGAACCTGCACTGCCTGCATCCTTTAAAGAATGGCCAACCTCAATCTTCACCTTAAATTGGAGACATATATCTTTGCCTCCTCAGAGGTTAAATATCAATATCTTGACATGGTGGTTCACCCTGGCAAGCTTGCCATGGACCCCATTAAGCTTAATGACATTACCAAATGGCTGGTTCCCCAGAAAGTCAAGAATGTTTATTCCTTTCTGGATTTTACTAATTTTTATAGATAATCCATCTCTAACTATTCCTCCATTGCCTGCCCTCTTCTTGATCTCATCAAAAAGATGGCCCCTTGGTCCTGGACTCCAGCCTGCCAGAAATTCTTTCACTTTCTTAAGGCACTTTTTTTCCCCAGCCCATTCTTCAACTCCCTGACCTATCTTGTCCCTTTGCCATTGCCACTAATGTCTTAGCCTATGCATTAGGTAATATTCTCCTGCAGACAGATTTGAACAGGGACTGGCACCCCTGTTTCTACCTCTCCCAGACCTTTTTCACTGCTAAGCAGAACTATGACATCTAAAATTGTAAACTTCTCATAATTATCTGCACCCTCAAAGCCTGGTAACAATATCACTAGGGCTTATTCCACACTATGCAGGTCTTTACTGATTACAAGAACCTCACCTACTTTCACACTCCCCAAACCCTCAACTGTTGACAAGCCTGGTGACTTTTTAACCTCACTGACTTTGATATCCAGTTCCATTATGTCACTGGATCTATTATAGTATCTACAGTTCTATTCTTGATACTTGAGCTACCTTGGTGAATACTTCTAATCCTATCCTTGGAATGCTGGTGAGGCTTTTAGCTAGTGGCCCTAAACTAGGCAAAGAGAAAGGATGAGACCACTACTCTTGTATAAACCAGATATCAGCAGGAAAGAGTTATCCTATATAATCAGCTAAAAGGTCAAGAGAGCAAGACTGGAGAAATTCCAGCTTGCATCTCCTGCCTTATATATTGCCAGGGTCTACACACAGATCAAGTACAGGAGGCCTATTCTAAGATCTACTATCTATATATACCAATAGTAGTAACTACCTAGTGTAATGGGTGACTACCCATCCTGTCCTTGATACTCAAACTGCCTTGGTGAATGCCTGCCTTGAATCTACTGCTGAGGCTTTTGACTAGTGGCCCCTAACTAGACTGTGTGAAGCAAGAGATACGATGATCCTGTATAAAGCCTTGGGGCTCAGCAATCAAAGAAGATAGCCTCAGGAGAGCTCAGGGGGATCCCTTCTTGGGATGGCCCAAAGATCCAGAGTCCCTTGTGTGTAAACCAACTAAGGTCACAAGAGTGCAAGTCTCTGGAATCCCAGCCTGCACCTCCTGCCTTATATATTGCCAGGGTCCACACATGGACCAACTACAGGAGGCCTACTCTAATCTATACTATCTATGGTCACCAATAGCATAAGGGCCTCATACCTTAGTAATAGATATGTAATGGAAGCATGGATCAGGTAAGGAGAGTAAGGCAGTGGCCTTGCAGATCTAATGGTAATGGAAGAGAACCACACCATGAGAATGTGGGTGGAATGGAAGAGAATGCACCAATCCAATCTATGAGAATGGCCTGGCAACCATGAGGCCTTGGAGATCCATCTAGGATCTCTGCCACAGATTAGATCTGGATCTCATCTAGAGATCTGCCACATCACATGACCAAACCTGTGCAGGGGAATACTAATAAATAATAAGACTTAGCCTTAGCCTAGGGTTTCCTTGTAAGGTGTATGGTTCCCATGGTCATGTGTGACTGTCATGTTAGGCTGGAGCCATAACACTTAGCTATAGATAAGGGAAAATAAAGACATGAAGTGGGAATGGAAAGTGAGGCAGTGGCCTCATGGATCAAGAGATAGAATGGAAGAGAAGACCACACAATGAGGATATGGGGAAATGGAAGGGAAGCACACAGGATTAGAGATATGAATAAGACATGGCAGCAGCAAGGCCAAGGAGATCCATCAGATCCCTGCCACAGATGCAGATCCTAATCTAAATCCTAAGATTAGATATCATCTGGGACTGTTTCTGGATCTCATCTGAGATCTGCCATATCATGTGACTCATATCTGTGCAGGAAAATACTTTGAAGTAAAGGACTTAGCCTTAGCCTAGAGTTATTCTTGATTAGGCTACTTGTTCACATAATTATGTGCTCCTGGTCACATGAATATGCAACCATTCACATCACGTGCTCTGAAGTTCCCATGGTCACATGCTAGAGACCATTATGTTTGCTAGATATATAACAGGATTATCTCTTGCTGATTCTAATATCCTTTTCTATTAACTGGACCTCTGCCCCACAGACACCTCAGACAATGCCTCAGTCACTGCCCTGCCAGAATACCTCTTCTGTTGCATAATCAACACAACACTTTCTAAACATATCTGCAAACATGTGGGAACTGATCCTCTCTGCCTGTTTCTCCTTTACAAGTGAAATGACCTCCTATACTTTAAGCTCCATAAACATATTGCCAACCAGAAGTTATGTTTTAGCTAGCCACTCTGGCTATCTTAAAACTCTCTAACTCATCCACACTGAGTTTTGGTGGCCCAGGATGGCCACTTATGCTCACCATTTGTTGAAGGCTGCATTATCTATCAACAGAACAAAGTTAATATCCACCTCTCTGCCTCTGCTCTCTTCCCTATTAAATCTATGGCCATTTGCCCCTTTCAGATGATCTCCTGTGACCTCATTACTGACCTCCCCACCTCTGATGATTTTGACTCCCTGTTGGTCATGGTTAACCACAGGCTTACAAAGGGGGTAATTCTATGCCCCATTAAGAAAGCCACCACTGAGGAAATCATTTTACAAGGTATACCTATGATTTGATCTTTATGATAAGATCATCTCAGATAGAGGCCTCCAATTTGCCTCTGCCTTTGCTAAGGAGCTTGATAAACTTCTTAAATATGACATTTCCCCTTTCACCATGTACCATCTCCAATCTAATGGGGAAACTAAATAAGTAAACCAGGAACTCAAAATCTATCTCCATATCTTTTGTGGAGCTAATCCTTTCAAATGGGCAGAACAAATTCCCCATGTGGAATTTGTTCACAATTACCACCCCCTCTCAGTCACCAACCAATTCCCATTCTATCTTATGATAGAATATAAACCCTGTGCCCTTTCCTTAGTGATCCCTAAATTCCTCTTGCCTGCAGTTGCTGACAGACTAAAGAATCTTATAGCAGCTAGATATAAGGCCCTTGCAGCTCATGACCTTGCCTGCCAAGCTATGACATCTTGCATCCACTTGAAGTCTATCCCTTTTTCCAAAGGGTCTAAAGTCTGACTAGAGGCCAAAAATCTCAAATGCTTCATAGTCAACCCCAAGTTTATGCCCAAATGTGAAGAACCCTTTGTTATCACAGAAATACTATCCCCCATCATATACTGCCTCCATCTCCCCACCTTCTGGAAGATCCATCTGGTTTTTCATGCTTTGTCATTATTGCCCTATTGTAAAAATAATGCTTATGGGAAAAACTTCCCTGCTCCACCTCTGGACCTTGTAGAAGGTCAAGAAGAATACAAAGTTGAGTGGATATTAAAACATTGCAGCTTGCCTTTCTTTCACTCCTTTCTGATCTGCTGAAAGGGTTACTCAGTCAAAGAAGACTCATAGGAATCTGAGTTCAATTTCTGTATTGCCTCTAATCTCATCAAGGCATATAAATATTGCCACACACTCTCCCCTCCATCCTCAGTCCCTTCATACCCTTGAAAACCCCCATAGAAACCACATTCTCCCAAGAAACCTAGTTGTAGCCATGCTCTATAACTTTACCTATTACTCCAGTGACCTCATAACCTTTCTCCTGCCTTGTCCTTCTGACTCTGAGCCCACAACCATTACCAACACCCAGTCCAGCCCCATCCACATTCCTTTTCCTACCCTGTGCCCTGTTTATTCTCCTTTTATTATTGATTCTTCCACCATCTGCCTTATTAAACCTGTTGTGGGAAACTTCCCACCCTCTGAACCTTCTCTCTTGGGGAACACCAATGGTCTCTGGACTTTCCTAGATCTCTATGAGGCTTTTGACTAGTGGCCCCTAACTAGGCAAATAGAGAAAGGATGAGCCTTATGATGAGGTCCTGTGTATAAACCAGACCAGCCAGCAGATGAGAGCTGAGGGGGAACCCCTCTAGGGGTCAGCCCTTAGATTGAGCTAGGACTTAGCTGAAGTCACAAGAGGTCAAGACTGGAGAACCCAGCCTTGACATCTCCTGCTTATATATTGCTGGCAATGGTGCACAGACCAGCTACAGGAGACCTACCCTAATCTATGCTATCTGTGGACACCAATAGCGTTAGGAGCTCATGACTAAGTATATTAAATACGGGAGGGGAATGCATGGATTGGATATGAAGGAATGAGGCAAAGGGCCTCTCATATGATGTGGGAGAATGGAAGAGATACGCCACACCATGAGGATGTGGGAGAATGGAAGGGAAGCACTTAGATCCAGATCTATGAAAGAGGCATGGCAACTTTGAGGCTGAGGAGATCTATCTAGATCTCTGCCACAGATGCAGATCCTAATCTCCATAGAGATATCATCAGATACTGATCTAAGATCCCATTGGGGATCCAGCCACATCACATGACCTAAACCTTTAGTGCAGGGAAACTCATATTAGACTACTAACCATAGCCTAGGGCTTGCCTTATAAGGTTACTCGTTTGCACGATCACGTGCAACTGATCACATGACCAGCGCATTACATGCTCTAAGGTTCCCACGGTCATGCGCAACCATCGTGTTAGGCTTGTGCTATAACAAAACCCCATATTGTTATGCATCTTGCATAATTACCACTTTTACATCATGTGATTGTGGGAGATATACTCCTTTTTGGGTAACTCTAGCTTGGGGTCTAACTATTTACAAGTACTTTTATGGTTAGTGGTTATGTGACACAGGATCTGGGATCTTCCCTATTAAGAATCTAGATGTATCTCCATAGATCTAATGGATCTCAGATCTATATCCATGATCCCATCATGTCTGTGGAAGAGATCCCTGTCCTCATATTTCACCCTGATCTTCTATTACAAGTCCTTTCTTCTCTTTTATTCTATCCCTTGATCTGAAACGGTTGTGGTGAAACCGTTGCTAAACAACTCAAGTCTGATCCTAGAGGTCACTTTACTATGCTCAAGAGATTGGGTTTTAACTAGACCCCAATGAAACTAGGCAAGAGGAATGTAGAGAAGGTCAAGGACTTGTATAAAGCAGAAAGCTCAAGTGCACAAGACTGGGAAATCCCCAGCTTGGGCCAGCCCCTTATATATGCTACAGATTTGTGCACAGACCATGTAACTGGCTCTGGCCCTAAGTATGCTACAGTCAGCCGACCAATGGCGATAAAGGAGTGAGTACCTTAGCAGTTCCATGAGGACGCTGCCAGGTATTGATGTTATGGTCTAGGCTGTGATATGTGAAAGAGTGAAGGAGTGAAATGTGAAGATGTGACATTGTGAAAATGTGAAGAGGTGAAAATGTGAAAGGTGAAAGGTAAGAGGTGTCCCATGGTCACATGATGAGAAAAGTGAAAAATGATTATAACATGATCCATAAGGCCACTGCCTTACTCCTTTATATCCACTCCATGCTTGTTCCACTCTTATTTAATAGTGCAACCTTACTGCTATTGGTGTCCATAGATAGTAGTAGTTTAGGGTAGGCTTAGTGTACATGGTCTGTGTGCCACTCTGGGCCATAAATAAGGGACAGATATGGGTAGTCAAGTCTCTCTAGACTTGATTGCTTCATATCTTGCTTTAGGCACTTCTTTGAATTCCTACCCTTTTAGGATTAAATCCATAGTTGCATGGGCACAAGTCTCTTTCAAGTCCTCCTTCATTGATTCCTCCTCAGTTGCTTCTCTTCAGAGCCTCCTTTAAAGGTTTACTTCTGTGTTCCTTCTCTTACTCTTCATCTAGATATAGCCTCTGGGATCCAGAGTCATAACACATACCATCACTACCATAGACTTGTCCATTGCTGCCCATGCCTTCTGCCCTGGAAATCATTCCTTCAACTATTTCACCTTAGCATACTTGTTCATCTTTAACTTATGTCCCTCCTTGTCCATTGGGTTCCATCTAGACATGAAATCTCCTCTATGGGCAGCCCTATACATGCTCTATTACCAGGTAGAATGCATTCATTTCACCTCTATCCTCCTCTGGCACTCTGCTGAGTTCAATATTGAGATTATACACATGAAACTTGATGCCATCCACCACCAAATGTCTTTTGTTCTAGATAACCTGGCCTATTAACTCAAGTTTGGTGAATTACTTACTGACATTGATTAATTTGAACATGAATCATCTGTGATTCACCAGTACTCTTCCCATATGGCCTCCTTCTCTTCATTTGCATCTTCTTTTCCCCTTTCTCCAGAGGAAATTGCTACTATTACCTGCATTGAACACTGGTGAACTGGCCACCATGGCCATGCCCAACTCTCCTCTTCATATCCTTGTTACTGTGATGGCTGCTTTCAATGCCATGCCCTTGGACATCAGTGTGTTGACTGCACAGTCTATCAGTATTCCACCTGCCTATAATGGTGATCTGGCCATAACCAGGCTTGCTGCCCTCTTTACTGCCCTTTTCCTTGGCAGTCCACCACCACCACCACCACCACCTCCTCCTTGTGAGGCTCCTCCTTCTTCCAGCAATCCTCCTATTGCTCCTTCCATTCACAGTGCTTGCATAGTTCTTATTACCATGCTCCTCTATCTCTTCCACCCCCTTCACCTTCTTATCACACTGATGATGACAATATTATCAATAAGATTGGCTGGGGCAATATCATGGGCTCCCCCACCCCCTCTTTCTAGTTTCCTTTGATGTTCAACCAGGTCATTGAATATACTGAGGGAGTAATATTATAATTGGTCCATTTATTTTCCTTTTTCTCTCATCTTAGCTTCAGACTTTGTGTGTTCTTGATGCTTCCTTGTTTTATTCTGGAACATTCAGACTTCTTTCATTTTAGAGCTTCTTGCTTAGCATTTCATTTATTTTCACATGGATTACTTAGTCACTTTAGTCATTTGCCCTGACTCATTCAACTGAGTCTGAACCTTATCCCAGTAGTATAAGTAGCATACTTCACCTTCCATGTTCCTTATGCTACTTCTGCCTTATTCCGTCTTGTTCTTTCAAAACATTGCTAAAATCCTTAGCCTGCTTGCAACTATCATTGGCAAGCATTCTTTTGTCCTCAACTAGTTTAGCATTCTAGTTTTGTTTTCAACCTTCATTAAGGGTGAAGCAGGAGCTACCCACTACTTCTTGATACTCAAGTCTATCTTGGTGGATACTCCTGATCCTGTCCTTGATAACTGCTGAGGCTTTTGTGCTAGTGGCCTCAAACTAGGCAAAGGGAAAGGAAGTGAGACCACTACTCTTGTATAAATCAGAGGCTAGCAGATCTGAGGGTTTAGTCTGTATAACCAGCCAAGAGGTCAAGAGAGCAAGACTGGGAAACCCCAGCTTGCACCTCCTGCCTTATATATTGTCAAGGTCTGTGCACAGACCATGTACAGAAGGTCTACCCTAAAGAGTGCTATCTGTGGACACCAATAGCAAAAGTAGCTCTGACCTCTAAATAGATAGATGACTAAGGACATGGGGCGACAATGAGGAGTGAGGCAGTGGCCTCATGGATCAAGGGTAGGGAATGAAAGAGAAACCACACCATGAGAATGTGGAAGAATGGAAGACAGCACAGGTAGAGATCTTATGATTGCAGCATGGCTGCCTAGAGGCTGAGGAGATCCAATCTGGATCTCTGCCACAGATCAGATCCTAATCTAGATCAAGAGATCAGATATCATCAGAAGGATCTGGATCTCATCTGAGATCTGCCACATCATGTGACCAATACCTTATGCAAGGGAATACTTTGAATAAAGGACTTAGCCTTAGCCTAGGGTTTGCCTTATTAGGCAACTCGTTCACATGATCACGTGCAACTGATCATATGACCAGTGCATCTTGTGCTCTACAGTTCCCATGGTCATGTGAGACCGTCATGTTAGGCTTGAGCCATAACAAAGGGACTATAGTGCTGTTCCACATTTGCACCATTGCCTTTGTCCTTAGGCTGACTCTCATCAAGCCTTTCTTTAGCTCTAGTTCATAAGATCTATGTTAGTTCCTATCTGGGCCTAGCATAATGCATGCTAAGCTATAAGTATATAAGATGTAGTACTTGCTCTTGGCTTTCTATTGGTTTAATGATCAAAGCATTTGATTATGTTTTGGTAACATGTCAACCATATCAAATTAATGACTTATTGAGACAGTTTTTTGACTTTGAATAAGATATGGTATTTAGTATCTGATATGACCTTCCTTGGCCTTGATAACTGCTTGAATCCTTTTAGGCATGCTTTCTACCTATTTTTGACACTCCTTTACAGAAATTCTTTTCCACTTTATCATTACCCTATTCCATAATTGATGAACATCTGTGGATGTTCTCTTATAACCTAAAAGGCATTTTTTTAAATAAATCCAAGTATGTTCAATAGGATTAAGATCTGGAGATTAAGCAGGCCAATCCAGAAACTTGATATCTTGCTTTTTAAACCAGATTTGAGCTCTTCTAGAGGTATGCTTGGGATCATTATCTTGCTAAAAGATAATTTCATTTGAAGGAATTCCAGAATTCTCCATGCTCTGCAACAATTCTTTCTTCAAAATTGCCACATACTATTTGGCATTTATTCTTCTCTTAACCTTACTTAAAACTCCCATATCATGAGTGATTCTCCTTCAAACTTGATGGCAACTTTGGTCTTCTTAGAACTTATTTCCTCTTCTTTTTATATATATACATATTTTTGTTTATCTGATTTAATTCTATTGATTTTAGTCTTATCTGACCAAATCACCCTCTTTCAGTCCTCCATAGTCCAATGCTGGTACTTTAGAGCAAAGGCCAATCTGCTTTTTCTATGGATAGCAGAGAGAAGATATTTTTTCTTTATTACCATAGCTTTTAGAGAAGCTTTTTTGAGGATATCCCTAACTGTTTGTGGACAGACAGAAGTGCTAACAATAGAATTGATGAAATGAGTGGCCTGAACTGCATTATTGGTCTTTCCAGTAAGAATTTGTTAAACAATAGCATACTTGTTGATAAAAGAAAGTTTTGAAGATATTATAATATACTTTTTCATTTTTCTCATTTATTCCATCTTTCTATTACTCTTTTGACTCTTCACATTGTCACATCATATGATTCTGATAAACCTTACTATTTCACACATTCACATATCACAGATCCGAAATATTCTATATTATAATATTACTATCTTACTGTAATCTCATGTACTTCTAGATTCCTGCTCCTGTTTTGCTATTGGATGGCTTGCTGTACAGTAGTTTAGGGTAGAACAGACTTATATGGTCTGTGTGCCTCTTTGTAGCATGTATAAAGGGTCAAGTCCAAGCCTGGATTTTTTTGTTTTGTATACTTAAGCTTTGCTTTATACAAGTTCTTGACTCTTTCTATGTTCTATTCTTAACTAGTTTCTTGGCCTCTAGTTTCTTGGCCTCTCAGCACAAGCCCAAGCCTTTTAATAGATAAATGTAGTGGTTGCATTTCAAAAAAAACAACCACCATGATAATTTTTCTTCTCTGGTTGGATTTTCTAAAGGACCCTAGCCACAGTAGACTTCCCCAGACCAGTTTGAAATGCAATTTTTTTTCTTACAGGAAAGATCAAAAGAGGCAAGAAAGAGGATATTATCTGTTATAACTCTGGATCCCAGAGGCTAAATCTAGATACTGGAGAAAAAGAAGAAACACAAAGAGAAAACTCTAATGGAGGCTCTGAAGAGAAGCAATCAAGGAGGGATTGATGAAGGAGGACTTGAAAGAAACTTGGACTTGTGCAACTATGGGCTAAGCTCTGAAAGGGCTGAGATTCAAAATGCAAACTGCAAAGTACAATGTGATTAAATCTGGAAAGACTTGACCACCCATACCTGCCCCTTATATATGGCCCAGGATGGCACATGGACCAAGTACACTAAGCCTACCCTAGACTACTGCTAACTATGGACACCACTATCAGTAAGAGTTCACTATTAGATAAGTAAGGAGAAGGCATGGAGCAGAAATAAGAAGTGAGGCAGTGACCTTACATATTAAGGAAAGAAAATGGAAAAGAAGATAAGAAAACCTGTAATGAAAGATCAGGGTCTTACATGAGAATGGGGACCTCTGCCACAAATGTGATCAGATCATAGATGCAGATTCTAGGAGATAGCATCAAGATTTAGATAGGAAAGATCCATGGGCAGATTCTGAAAAGATCCCAGATTCTGAGTTATGTGATTACTAAATATGAAGATACTTGTAAGAAGTCAGATTCTAAGCTAGGGTTATCTAAAAAGGAGTATGTTTCCCATGATCATGTGAAGTAAAAGTGTAGTTGTGCATAAATATATAACATTATCTTTTTAGACAGCAGAAAAATGTTTTATAATGGAGATATGGGAATTTATTTGTAATAATAGGGTTTATATATGCTGCAGGCTAATTAGTGACATAAGAGTGACATGAAATATTACTTATCTAAGATATATAATCATCTTATAGCACTTCAGGATCCAATATATGCAATGGGAATTTAAAGTCAAAAAACTGTTTTAATAAGTTGTTATTGTGATATGGTTACCATGTTACCAAAATATAACCAAATGCTTTGATCATTGAACCAATAGAAAGCCAAGAGCAAGTACTGCATTTCATACACTTATAGCCTAGCATAATAATTAGTAGTTATTAATAGCCATTGCATTTAGTGCAGAACATGCAAATATTGGGATAGTTTTTTAAGCCACTATATGCTACAGTGTTATGCACCACTCTAAGTGCAATCTGAATACTAACATGAACTGGTAAGTGACAGGAAACCAAAGTAACAAGAGGGCTTTTATCCTAGTGGCCCTGAACTAGGCTTGTGAGTCTTGAATAAGGAAAGCCCAAGTTAACACCAGCAACTAGTGCTCAGACTATAAAATGGAAGAAGAAATCCAAGTTAACACCAAAGTGCTTAGATAAAGGGGAGTAAAGATACAAGTGATCAAGACTGGAAAGACTCCAGATCTTGCCCATTCTGTATATATATTGCCAAAGGGGCATAGCCCCAGTACAGGATAAGTCAGCTATTATCTATGGTTACCAATAGCAGTTATCACTCTTATTGTCTAAATATGGGAATAGGGCATAGGGTAATAAGTAAGTATAAGGCAGTGGCCTCATGAATCAGGTATATAGAAGAGGAACCACAGCCATGAGGATGTGGGAGAATGGAAGGGAAGCTCAGGAAAAGCAGATATGAATGCAATATGGCATCTGTAAGGCCAAAAAGATCTATCTAGATCTCTGCCACAGATACAATTCTAATCTAGATTCATTAGATCAGATATTATTGATATCAATCTAAGATCTCATCTGAGATCTAGCCACAATTATGTGACTAACCCATAAGCAAGGAATAACTCTAAATAACAAACTGTTACATTTTCCCTTTTTTCTCTGCTCTTCTCACACCTCTGGTGCTTTCTTGTTCACCTTCCACTATTCCACTATAGATTCCACTCTTCTCACACTCTAGCCTTGTCTAGAGCACTCTCTTGTTGTATCCTTTGCCCAGACCTTCTATCTCTTAGCCAGCTAACTTCTAATTATTCTATCTCTTTCCATCCATTTCCACATGGATATCTTATTCATCATTTGTCAGCATGATTACTCTCTTTATCTCTGCTTCAACTCTATTAACTGTACTATAAAGTAGTGTACTTCCTGTTCTCTCTTTCTTTACACTACTTCTACCTTGCAATTACCTCACAGTCCTCACACCTCCACTTGTTCTTGTATCTATGTACTTGGAATCCACTGTTTGTGTCCAGGCACTTAACCTAAGAATTATCAGTGTCTGATCTCAGCATATCCCTGGGAGTATAGCTGGTATCACTAAGGCACAACACTTTGTTTGTTGCCTTTTACTCATCTTGAAGCTTATCTTTGGTTTACTTCTCCCATAGCAAGATCTATGCTTGTCTCTACCCAGGCCTAGCATAACACAAACCAAACCTAAGCCTAGGGTTTATCTTGTTTAGGCAGGCAAGTCCCATGATCACATGAGAAAACTGTCAGTGTTTGCTAAGTGCATAACATATAGTATTGTGCATAGATTATGTAAGTCTGGCCTACCCTAAACTACTGTATAGTAAGCTATCCAATGGCAAAAAAGAAGCAAAGACCTAAAAATATATGAAATAACTATAAAATATAATATTATAGTCTGGAGTATTACACTATAGGATCTTGAGCAACTGCACCTATGTCCTTGGTGTGCACTGCTGCTGCTGCTAAGGCTACTGCTGAAGACTAACCTTTGAACTAGAGGCTAGGAGAACTAGACAAGAAGAATTTTGGATTAAGGAACTTGTGAAAACCCTAGAGATTCAAGTATACAAGACTGAAGAACTCCAGCTTGGACTTGCACTCCTTTTATACCATTGGATCTTGAGCATGGACCAGGAGGGTGTGCCCTGCCCTACAGTAGCATATAGTAAGCTGCCCAATGGCAGAAAGAAAGTAAAAGTTTAGAAATATATGAAAAATACAGGTAATATAAGATTATAGGCTAGATTAGCCTAGAATTAGTGAAATGTGAAGAGTACAAGGGAAATGCAAAGAGG
>JBBPJW010000896.1:0-18818 GCA_038088935.1 Pulveroboletus aff. viridisquamosus
ATAAGATAAGATCAAAGAAAGCGGTCAAAGATAGTAAATAGTAAAGAAAACTTAGCTTGAAGTAAGAATGAAAAATAGCCCCTAGCTAAGTAGTGCCAATGTATAATACTCAGTCTCTTGCCATGTTATGGCATATGGCAAGAAGACTCTCATTTTAGGTCTCTTATGACTATAAGCCATGAATCCCACTATAGACTGAATGGCCAATTTGCTTACCATTCTAACCACCTCTGACCACTTAAAGGAGCTTTACTGCTCCAATACCACTTAACCTTCCTGTTAAATACTGGGCATACTCTGGATCTTCTCCAGAATGCTCTGGAGAAATAGTTAAATGGGGTTTTGACTTTATCTTATATGATGCACCTTTGCACTTGTTCTAGTGCCTTAAATTTTGAAAGGGGGCAGAAAAATGTCAGAGAGTCAGAGTAATCATAGAGACTTGGGTACAGAGGTGTAAGAATATAGAGCCTGCTTACAAGGTAGAGGGATGATGCAGAACAGCAGAAGAAAGCACTTGGTTATGTTAATATTCAAACTGAGGTACAAGATACAGAGCTACATTAGTTATATCTTAAAGAAGTAGATTATCTAAGAGAAAAAGGAAGATGAGATAGGAGTTGTTTCAGAAGTAAAGGCAGGTGCCAAATGCAACCTGGATATAAATGAAGATATTAGGCATGATACTGACAATGTTATGTCAAGATAAAACTGGAGGGTAATAGGAACAAATAAGAAGAAAAAGGAACAGGAACAGGAAGTGAGATTGAAATCACTATGGAGTTATATTGGAATGGCTCAGAGCTACATATATAGTAACTTCAAAAACTGGCCCAATGCCTAATGTTATGGTTTCCCTTAACTTTCTGTGTTTCCTTTATTTTACTGCTGCCCTTTACAATATCTTAAAATCTATTGCAAAACCTATTGTAAATTTAGATACTGCCTTATATTTATCAAATCTAGATGATTTGCAATTGCCATTGCAAATCTTATAAAGCATGTTTTATCTTTTCATCTCATATTCCTGATGTGCTTCATCAGCCTATTTGTTATGCTTTGTCAGACAACCTCTTTTCTTGCTAATTCTATGTAAATTCTATTTTCCCTTTTAAGCCAATAATGGCTAAACCTGTAGTATAAAGTAGCATACTTCACCTCTCATCTTCTCATGCTATGTTTCCCTTTCCATACCCTGTACCTGCATACTTAGAATCCTTCCAATATTACTCTATAGTATCAAGTCTGCTCATCAGCTGCTTTAGTATCCAACCATCTTCTCTGTTATGTGGCTAGTGAACACAATGGTCTCAAGCACATGACCATGGGAACTATAGAGCATGTAATGTGAATGGTTGCATAGTCATGTGACCAGGAGCATGTGATTGTGTGAATGAGTATTCTTATAAGAATAACTCTAGGCTAAGGCTAAGTTCTTTATATCAGAGTATTCTCCTGCACTAGGTATCAGTCACATGATGTGACAGATCTCAGATGAGGTCCAGGTACAGTCTTCAATGATATCTGATCTCAGGATCTAAATTAGGATCTGAATCTGTGGCAGAGATCCAGATGGATCTCTTTAGCCTTATAGTGGCCATGCCTCTTTTATATATCTGATCCTATGCATCTTCCCTTCCATTCTCCCATATCCTCATGGTATGGCTTTTCTTCCATTGCAATCCCTTGATCCATGAGGCCACTGCCTCACTCCCCATTCCTGCCCCATGCTTTCTTCTCTCTTATTTAATATAGGCCTTACTGCTATTGGTAATCATAGATAGTAGATATTAGGGTAGGCTTCCTGTACTTTGTCCATGCATAGGCCCTGGCAATATATAAGGCAGGAAATGCAAGCTGAGATTTCCTTAGTCTTGCTCTCTTAATCTCTTAGCTGATTATATGGGATAATCTTTTTTTTCTGCTGGCTGCTAGTTTATCCAAAAGTAGTGATCTTATTTTTTCTTTCTTTGCCTAGTTTGGGGCCACTAGCTAAAAAGCCTTACCAGTACTCAAGGATAGGATAGAAGTATTCACCAAGATGTTCAAGTTCCAAGAATAGAATGGTAGTTATCATTTCATTTTCAGAGAAGTCTATTAACAGCTGTTTCTACAAATAGTACTGGTCTTGTGTTATTAACTCCTGCTCTATGTTTTTTCCCTCTATTACTGTTATCAAGCTTACTATATCTACTAAGCTAGTGATTGAGGCTAAAAAGATCAAACCAAAGACCACACTACCCATAGAATATCAAAAATTCACCATAGTATTCTCTGATACTCCAGAGATACTAGATCAACTTTCACTGTCTAGACTCTATAACCATGAGATAATCTCAAAAACACCTTTATACCCAAGATAGATAAGGTGTACTCCCTGTCCTCTTCTAAGTACCAAGCCACTAAGGAGTACCTCAAAGAAAGCCTTCATGTAGGCAAATTTACCCATTTAACTTCCTCCAGGCTTTATCTTTCTTCTTCATCAAGAAAAAAGATGGAAAACTTCATCTCTGTTAAGAATATAGGTACCTCAATGAACATATAATATATAATATCTACTTTCTTCCCCTTATTTCTAACTTCATTGATAGGTTTTGGGAAGTGAAGCTATTTACCAAATTCAATGTTAGTTGAGAATACAACTGTTATATACTGGCACTACTTAGCTAGGGGCTATTTTTCATTTTTACCCTAAGCTAAGTTCTCTTTACTATTTACTATCTTTGACCGCTTTCTTTGATCTTATCTTATCTCATATCCTATCATGCCATGAGGTTTGGTCTAGCCTGGTCTAGCCTTTGTACCTCATGTAGCATAGCTCTTTGCCTCATTATAGCCTAGACTTTCTCTAATGTCATGGCCTAGCCCTCTGATGTCATACCTTACCTTTGCTTTGCTTTCTTTTACTAATTACTCTCTATTTGCCATTGGTTCCTATCTAGTTTCCCTTTGCCCTATTTCATTATTTAGCATTGTTCTCTGTATACCAGCTACCTCATGTATTTCTTATGACCTGGTTCATGCACACTTTGTAGCAATATATAAAGGGGCAAGGGCATAGACTGGTTTCCCAGTCTAGAGCACTTGTTTACTTGTTTATCTTGTTTTCTAGTGCCTCCTCTAGGCTGCCATTCTTTTGTTTCCCTAGTTTTGAATACCTCTCAAGGTGGTTTCCTCTTGCTATTGGTCTAGATCCATAACAACAACAATGTCTATATTAAGAATGGTCATCAATGGAAAGTGGCCTTTATTACTTACAAAGGCCTCTTTGTATTCACAGTGATATTCTTTAGTTTTGTTAAACTTAGAATATACTTCAGATCTACTCCAAAATACTTCAGAGTAGTAGTTAAACAGGGCTTGGCTTTATCTTATGTGGTGCACCTTTGCACTAGTCCTAGTGCCCTGAATTTTGGCAGATAAACTCACCAACATGAGAAATGTGCTATATTAAAATGCAATAGATGCACTAAATCACTGTGCTATCATAACCTGCTCAGATATCACATATGCAGTGCAACAGATTGCACAGATTGCAGCAAATTCAGGGCAGATCTGCTGGATAGCTGTGAAATGCATTATTTGATACCTTAAAGACACCCACAATTTCATTTTAAATCTTAGAGGCCTTGCAGCAATACAATATATCACTCCTGTGCATTCTCTAATGCTAACTATGCCAGCTTATCAAATCATGCCTGTTCTATCACCAGCTACATACTCATGCTTGGTCATGGCATCTTCTCTTGGTCTGCCATGAAACAGAGTGCAACTGAATTGTTCACAGCTAAGGCAGAATATTACTTAGCAGTCAATGTTGGGTATAAAATTCTTTGAATATATCATCTGCTTATTGAACTTAGTCTTAGTCTGGCAACTCCTACCTTCCTCTATATCAACAATACTGCAGCCATCTACATCCTCATAATCCCCAATGAAATGTTTACTCATACTTGTCATATTCATGTTTCCTATTTCTGGCTTTGCAACAAAATTAACCATAAGAAACTCACTCCAGAGCATGTCACTTCCATAAATAACATTGTTAATATCTTCACTAAAGAGTTTCCCATGGATATGCACCATTGCCTAGTTCAGCTGCTTGAATTGACCAAATCAGTGAACTTCACCTAAGGGGGTGTGTTATTATAGTATGATCTTCATATGCTACAGCTTTTTATTTTACTATGACAGCACAAACCCCTTGTTGGTCAAGCATAGACCTCAGAAGAGGGAACTGCAATGGAATGAGCTTGACAAGGGTCAGCTTGAAGTCAAGGTAAGATATAACATAAGAATAATACTGGAGGATGCTCAGATAAGGGGTTAAGCTATGGCAAGGACACTAGCTTGTGGAGTACAATCTGTTATAATCATTTTTCACTTTCCACATCACGTGACCGTGGGACACCTTTACTCTTTCACCATTTCACTTCTTCACCTTTTCACATTGTCACATCTTCACATTTCACTCCTTCACATTTTCACTCTTTAACATATCACAGCCCAGACCATGACATCATGCCTGGCAGCTTCCTCATGGAACTGCTAAGGTACTCGCTCTCTTATCGCCATTGGTCGGCTGACTGTAGCATATTTAGGGCCAGATCCACTTACATGGTCCGTGCACATCATTGTAGCATATATAAGGAGGCTGGCACCAGCTGGGGGTTTTCCCTCAGTCTTGTGCACTTGAGCCTTGTGCTTTATACAAGTTCCTTGACCCATCTATCTCTTGCCTAGTTCTCTTGGGGTCTAGTTAAAACCCAAGCTTTGTTGTTAAGAAGCGATCACTAGGATGATATCACAAAGTTCAGCAATGGCAGAGCAAACGCCGTTTCACAATCAATGGTAGATTTTGACAGAGTTCAAGGTGTTCCCTCTTGTACACTGATGCATGAACTAAGAGAAATGGATTGTATCAAGAGACACTAAGGTATTGAGGTAATAAGATAGAGATATGGGGATACCAAGGTAAGAAGTAGCATAAGGAGATGAGAGGTGAAGTGTGCTACTTTATAGTACAACTAATAAGGTTCAAACTCAGTTGAATAAGTCATGGGGATAACAAGTGCTGAATAAATGATCTGTGTGGAAATGGATGGAATGTTAAGAAAGCAGCTAATGAGTAATATTCAATGACCAATGCAAAAGGAGTGGGTCATGAGTAAGGGCTGCTGAGTCAGGTAATGTTCTGGAACAAAAGAAGTGGAAGATTCCAGAACAAGAACAAGGAAGCATCTGGAACATGTGAAAAAGAAGCAAGGATGAGAAAAAAAGAAAAAAGAAAAGGGAAAATATAACATTATCCCCATTGTATATTTGACATCCCAGTCAGATACTAGTTATAGGCTGCTGGGAAGCCCATAATGTTGGCCCAGTTAATGTTGTCTATAACATCATCCTTATTATTGATGTAATAAAAAGGTGGTGGGGATAAGCAAGTATGGGAAACTTAATGATATGAGCCCTGAGAGCAATGAAAGGAGTATGAGGACCAGGAGGACCTGGTTAAGGAGGAGAAGAATGAGGATAGAGGGTAAGGTTACTGAAGAGGGCAATAAGATTGATTACAGCCCAGCTGCCAGTGAAGGCAGATGGAGTGGCTGGATGGGTAGGAAGAAAATGCTACTATATAGCAGATGACTCTTGTTCAAATTGGTTGAGATCAACAAGAAACTCATCAAACTCCAATTGGTAGGCAAGGTCATCCAAAATAAGGAACTGTTACACATTTTGCACAACCACCATTTTTATCTTATGTGATCATAGGAGATATACTCCTTTTCAGGAAACCCTAGCTTGAGGTCTAACTTATTACAAGTATCTTCATGGTTAGTAGTCATGTGATAAGGGATCTGGGATCTTCCCAGGATCTGCCCATGGATCTTCCCCATCTATATCTATAATCTTATTGTATCTGTGGCAAAGATCTCTATTCTTATGTTTTACCCTGACCTTCCATTACAAGTCTTCTCTTCTCTTTCATTCCAATTCCTTAATATGAGGCCACTGCCTCACTTCTCATTCCTGCTTCATTGTTATGTGCTTAGCAAACACTGACAGTTTACTCACATGACCATGAGACTTGCCTGCCTTATAAGAATAAACCCTAGGCTTAGGTTTGATTTATTATATCAGAGTATTCCCTGCTCATGGGTTGATTACATGATATGGCAGATCTCAGATAAGATCTAGATTGATACTAATGACATCTGATCTAATGGATCTAGATTAGGATTAATCTGTGGCAGAGATTTAGATGGATCTCCTCAGCCTTATGGTTACCTGGCTGCATTCATATCCATTAACTCTGAGTACCTTCTATTCCATCTCTTCTATAACCCTTGATCCATGAGGCCATTGCCTCACTCCTTACTTATATGCCCTATGCCCCATTTTTATTTAAGTAGATATGAGAGGTAACTGCTATTGGTTAACATAGATAGTAGATTACTTATCCTGTGTATGAGACTATGCCTCCTGGAAATATATATACAGGGTGGGCAAGATCTGGAGTCTTTCCAGTCTTGATCACTTGTATTTTACTCTGACTACTTGGGCTCTTCTGAGTTAACCCAAGGACATCACCCCTTTTCCTTACTTCTTGCAGCCTGAGCACTAGTTGCTAGTATTAACTTGGATTATTCCCTTTCAAGACTTCCAAGCCTAGTTCTAGGGCCACTAGTTCTAAAAGCCCTCTTGCTGTTGTTATTTGCCTGTCACTTACTGGTTATTTGCATAGTATTTGGATTGCACTCAGAGTGGTGCATAATATCCATGCCTTCTTCTCATTTATTTAATAGTGTGCTCTTACTGCTAGTGGTGTTCACAGCTAGTAGGTAGTTTAGGGTAGGCTTAGTATAGTTGGTCCATGCACCACCCTGGGCCATATATAAGGGGCAGGTATGGATGGTCAAGTCTCTCCAGACTTGATTACTTTGTATCTTGCAGTTTGCACTTTTTTTGAATTCTAGCTCTTTCCAGGTCTAGTCCTTAGTTGCTCAAGCCCAAGTCTCTTTCAAGTCCACCTTCATCAATTCCTCCTTGGTTACTTCTTTTCAGAGCCTTCTTTAGGTTCTCCTTTAGTGTTTCTTCTCTTGCTCTTTATCTAGATCTAGCCTCTGGAATCCAGAGTTATAACAGGGATAATTGTTAGTAGATGGTTTCAAGGCCAGTGTGGACTGCATTCATATCAACTTCAGCAGTGTGGTGGAGTAGCTGGATAATGAGTAACATTTTCTTCATCTGGTGATATAGCCTATATAAGGCCCAGAGTGAAAAATACATATTGAAATGGGAGCCAATAGTGATCAAGAGTCATGAATTGAAGACAAAGGACCAGAGTCTAATGCAATACACATCATTGCAGTCACCATAACAGAGGACATGGGCAGTGATGGGCAGGTCTACTGTGGAGATAGGGCAAGAAGTCATCCTGTAGGCAATGGGTAATGGAACAGAAATTGCTATGGAGGATAATGGAGTATTGTCAATGTGGGTAGGAACAGGGGATAGTATGATGGAAGCAGGTGAAGTTTCTTCAATGGGAAAACCATTTATGAGTAAGGTAGATGGTAAAGTAAATGGGGAAGTATTGGCAGAGATAACAAGTTCCTTCAAAGGAAGAGAGCAGGTGCACATGGGGAAAATGGCATTAAGGGTTTTCTGGATAGGAGAGGATGAGATATTGGAGGTGGGAGACAGGGTGGCATTGTCATTGGTAGACATGTTTATCTGTGGATAGTGAAAGGCTTGGATTTCTTGGTGTGAGTGGTGCAAGTGGAAGAGGTAATGGGGGGAGTAACAAGGGAATGCCACTTTTTATATGCAGTAAGTAGCTCAGAGGCATTACTGAGATTGGACTCAGCTTCCCACAAGTCTTTCTCTGCTAATTAACCCTTCCATTAGATTAGGAAGGAGTGGAAAAAAGGCAAGCCACAATGTTTTAATATCTGCTTGACTTCATATTCTTCTTGACCTTCTATAAGGTCCAGGAGTGGAGCCAGGAAGTTCTTCCCATGGATGTTGTTTTCACAATAGGGCAATAACAATAAAGCATGAAAAACTGGGTGGATCTTCCAGGTTAAGGGGAGGTGGAGCCTGTAGATCACAGGAGAGAGTATCTTAGTGATGGTAAAGAATCCCTTCCTTTTGGGTATGAATTTGAAGTATGTGACAGAACATTTCAAGTTCCATGCTTCTAGTCAAACCTTTGTTTCTTTGGTAAAGAGAATGAATTTGGGGCAGATATGTGATGTTATTACTTGGCATGTGAGGTTGTGGGCTGCAAGGGCTTCATTCCTAGCTGCAGTTAAGTATTTTAGCCTATTAGCAACAGCAGGCATCATGGTCTCAGAAATTACCAATGAAAGGGCATGGGGTTTATATTTCATCAGGAGATAGAATGGTGATTGATGGGTAATAGAGTGGGGGCAGCAGTTGTGTGTGAATTCCACATGGGAGATGTTTTCTGCCCACTTGGATGGGTTAGCTTTGCAGAAGATGCAGAGGTAGATTTCAACTTTCTGGCTGACATATTTAGTTTTACCATTAGACTGAGGGTGATATGCAGTGGACAAGAAGAGGTTGTAGTTGAGGAGCTTGCCAAGCTCCTTGGTGAAGGCAGAGGTAAATTGTGGGCCTTAATCAGAGATAATTTTGTCATACAAATCAAATCATTTGTAGACTTTCTTGAAGAAAAGTGTGGCTATTTCTTTAGTGGTGGTGGTTTTCTTGGTGGGGACTAGAACTACCCCCTTTGTAAGCCTGTGGTTAACCATGACCAAGAGGGAATCAAAATCATCCAAATGAAGGTGATTGGTGATTAGGTCACAGGAGATCTTCTGTAAGGGGCAGTGTGCCTGGGAGGAGATAGAGTGAAGAGCCAGCATGGAGGGGTGAGTATTGACTTTGTTCTGCTGGCAGACAGTGCAGCTGTCAACATATTTGCAGACATAAGTGGCAAGGCTGGGCCATTAAAACTTCATCTGAATAAGCTGGTGGATTTTAAGATAGCCAGGATATTTGGCAGTTTCATGGTCATAACAGTGGTAAAGAATAGATTGATGAAGAGATTCATCTGGGAGAATGTACACATAGTTGCAGTATATGACCATGGTGTTGTTACACAACTAGCAAATATAATGGTTCACAGCACATGACTGTGAGAACTGTTGAGCATGTGATGTGAATGGTTGCATAGTCATGTGACCAGGAGCATGTGATTGTGTGAATGAGATCCCTTATAAGGAAATCCTAGGCTAAGGCTAAGTCTATTATATCAGAGTATTCCTCTAGCACAAAGGTATCAGTCATGTAATGTGGCAGATCTCAGATGAGATCTAGATCAGTCCCTAATGATATCTGATCTTAGGATCTACATTAGGATCTGTATCTGTGGCAGAGATCCAGATGGGATCTCCTCAGCCTCCAGGTGGCCATGCCTTATTCATAGACTAGAACCAGTGCATCTTCCATTCTCCCATACTCTCATGGTGTGGTTCCTTTTCCTTTCCATTCCTTAATCCATGAGGCCACTGCCTCACTCCTCATATCTGATCCATGCATTCTTCTCCCCTTATTAATAGAGCCAGTTATGCTATTGGTATCCATAGATAGCATAGGTTAGGGTAGGCTCCCTGTACTTGGTCTGTGTGCATGCATTGGCAATATATAAGGCAGAAGGTGCAAGCTGGGGAAACCCAGTCTTGCTCTCTTGACCTCTAGGCTGGTTATACAGGCTAGTTTCAACACTAGTGCTGCTAGCTTCTGATTTATACAAGAGTAGTGATTTCATCACTTTCCCTTTGCCTAGTTCAGGGCCACTAGCATAAAAGCCCTACCAGCTTTCCAGGACAGATTAGAAGCATCCATTAAGATTAACTCAAGTATCAAGGACAGGATGGCAAGAAGCCATAACAGGTGTTATGAAGTTGCCAGCTACAAAAGTGGGACTACAAACCATTGCACATGGGACCATTCCATTTTTGGAGAATAAAAAGGTGAAGAGGGTCACCCACTTGGTGTTTTCAAATGTGGGTGCAAAGAGTTGTATCAATGACATGGCAGAAAATGGACTTAGGAAGCAGGGTAACTTCCAAGTTGTTGAAGAAGAAGTCTAGGCAGCAGTCCAGATGAGAAAAAAGGGCATCAGGCCTGACAAGTGAGGTACTAGCAATGTGCTGGAGTTGGATATCAAAATCCATGAGGTCAACAAGCCAACAAGCCTGTTGGAAATTGAGCATCTGGGGTACACAGAAATAGGTAAGATTATTGTAGTCAGTAAAGACCTGAACTAAATGGGAAAAGCCCTGGAGGTATTGTCTCCAGGCTTTCAAGGTACAGATGATTGCAAGAAGTTCACAATCATAGATATTGTAGTTTTTCTTCACAGGCAAAAAGGTCTGTAAGAGATAGAAACTGGGATGCCAGTTTCCATTGGTGTCAGTTTAAAGAAGGATACCACCAGATGCATATGTGAAGGCATTGGTGGCAATAGCAAAGGGTCAGGAGAGGTCAGGGTATTGGAGGACTGGCTGGAAGAGAAAGAGTGCCTTTAGGAAATTGAAAAAATCCTGGCAGGCATGGGACCAGGACCAGGGAGCTGTCTTCTTGGTGAGAAAAAGAAGAGGGTGGGCAATGGAAGAGTAATTGGAGATGAGTCATTGGTAGAAGTTGGTGAATCCCAGAAAGGAGCAAACATCTTTGACCTTTTGGGAAATAGGCCACTTGGTGATTTTATTGAGCTTGACAGGATCCATGGTGAGTTGTCCCAGTCAGATAACAATTTCAAGGTATTCTACTGACTCAGAAGCAAAGGTGCATTTCTCCAGTTTAAGGTGGAGATCAAGTTCTGCCATATGTTTAAAACATGGACAGTGTGGAGCTGGTGTGTTTTAGCATTGGGGGAGGAGATAAGGAGATCATCCATGTAGATAACCAACCATCCTTCTATGATCATGTTATGGAAGGAATCATTCATGAATCACTGAAACATAGTGGGTAAATTATTTAGGCCAAAGAACATCACCATGGATACAAAGAGTCCCTTTTGAGTGATAAAGGCTGCTTTCCATTGATGTCTGTCCTTAATGCAGACATTGTTGTACCTCCAATGAACATTGAATTTGATGAATAATTTTGCTTTGTGAAGCTTGTCAATAAGGTCAGAAATGAGGGAAAGAGAATATGTGTTATATATGGTGTGTTCATTGAGGTAACAATAGTTCTGACAGAGATGGAGTTTACCATCTTTCTTCTTGACAAAAAAGAAAGAAGACACTTGGAGGAAGTTAGAAGGGTGGATTTTTCCAGCCCAGAGGCTCTCTTCCAGGAACTCCTCAGTTGCCTGGCATTTTGGTAAAGATAAGGGATAGACCTTATCTATCTTAGGGACAAACATGTCCTTAAGATTTATCTTGTGGTTATAGGGCCTGCTTGGTGGCAGATGGTCAAGGGTTTTCAGGGTATTTGAAAAGATAGACATGAACTCCTGATATTCTGGCGGAAGTTCTGTCTTGAGTTAAGCATTCTTGGCTTCAATTGCTAGCTCTGTAGAGGTGGTGAGCTTGGCAACAGTAACAGAGGATAAGAATATCAAGCAGGCATTCATAACTTATAAGGAGTGCCAGTGGTAGAGACAGTCTTGGAGAGACTTCTTGGAGGTGTTGTATTGTAGGTAATCAATGAAAAGTTCTTTGTCATCAATGGTGGTTTCTCTAAAATGGTATGATTTTAGAGTAAGTAGTGAGGAAGCAGAGCAGTAGTGCTTCTTTGAGGTTTCATTAGTAAAAAAAATGGTGAGAGTATTACTCTTCCAGTTGACTGTGAGGTTGGCATCTTTCAGCCAGGGAAGTCCTAGGATTAAGGTCTCCTTACCACATCCCATAACATAGCAAAGAATCTTGGAGGTGAAGGTTTTGATGCAAAGAATGACTTCACAAGTGTGGGTGATTCTTCTTGTGCTATTAGTGGAGGCATCCATGTTTCTAACATGGAGAGCTTGGGAAAGATAAGTGGTCAGGAGCTTGTAATGAGACACAAAATCCCAGTCAATACAATTGATTTGGGTACTACTATTAACTAGAGTAGAGATGTCTACAACTTTTCTTGAGTATTCAGATGGGGATACTTGTATAGGAATTTGGATTGCTTTCTTAGACTATGACACAAGTATAGGCACACAAGAAAAAGTAAAAGCACCTTGCATAGGAGAGGTACTCCCATTTAAAAATCCACTTTTCCAACTTCAACCTCTTTTTTGTCACTAACCTCTTCTATTCCAGATGGTTCTTTAGCAGTGACCTTCTTGACTTGATGCATCTTCTTCAGCATACTAGAAGGGAGAGAAGATTGGATGATGTTTGGGCATTTGTCAGTAAAGTGGCCAGATTTCCAGCATTGAAAGCATAGCCAATTCTTTCAGCAGTATTTGTGTTCCTGGGAAGTAAGTCTGTTGAGCTTTATGGAGTCAATGTCCATTGCATTTGAATCTTTTTCAACCTGAAAAGTTGAGGGGGTGGTGAAAGTCCATGTAAATGCTCTGGGTATCTTTCTTTGCTATTCAACAAACTTGGATCATTTGTTGGTGCTGTTGAAGTAAGTGGCCTTGAGGTACCAGTCAGATATCTTGCTTGGTACCATTTCCATGGCATGAATGTGATGAGTAATCCAAGAAGCTAATCCCATCTCATAATAGCTGATCAAAATGGAGTTGTCCTTAATTTTAGATGTTATGGTGTGATTCTGGAACTCAGCTGTATACTCAGCAAGAGGGGAAGTTCATTCTCCTTTCTTGTTTAGTCACATCTGCATGTTGGCCAGCCAGTGAATGGCTAAGCTGACTGTGTTTTGGTTTTGAAATGCTGCAAGGAAGGTGGTGACTAGGTTGGTAAAGGACCCTATGGATACAGAAGTGCCCTTAATGCACTGTTTCTGGTAGGTGGCTGCCCAAGATTGGGCAGAGCCCTTCATTATGTATGAGAAGGTAAAGACTATGCACTTTTCATTAGAGTTGTACACAGCCTGGTTGACAAACAAATAGAACTGGATAAAGTCCATCCAGGTTTCAGCTTTAGATCTATCTCCATCATAATGCTCTGAAGTGCTAAGGTAAAGTCAGTGGGTTTAGCAACAGTAATAAAGTCAGACATTGGGGTTTTTAGAGAAGGAAGGAAATAGAGGGGGCAATGGTGGGTAGAGTTGAAGAAGGTAAAGTAGATTCTCTTGAGATCTGTAAAGAAGATAAGGGCTTGTAGGCAAGGGTTCAGTCAAAGTTCTGTTCCTTAATAGAGGGAACAAGAATATCACTAACAGGGTCCTCAGGTAAGGGGGAGTGGTGTGCTGGGGTTTCTTCTGTTTCAGAAAAATCAAGTGGGTCCTTTGTGGAAGATAATTTGTGTTTGCTCCAGAGAAAGTCAAGGAACAAGGTTTGTTTGGGTGATATGGTGGGCAAACTACAATAGTGGTAGTCATGAAAAGTTATGCTACTTCTTTTATTATGCTAGGCCTGGATAGGGTCAAGCATAGACCTTAGAAGAGGGAACTGTGAGAGAATGAGCTTAACAAGGGTCAGCTTGGAGTCAAGGTAAGGTGCAACATGAGAATAATACTGGAGGGTGCTCAGATAAGGGGTTGAGCTATGACAAGAATGTTGGCTTGCAGAGTATAATCAATGGTAAATGTTGACAGAGTTCAAGATGTTCCCTCTTGTGCACTAATGCATGAACTATGAGAGATGAATTGTACCAAGAGATACTGAGGTATTAAGGTAACAAGGTAGAGGTACAGGGATACTGAGATAAGAAGTAGTGTAAGAAGACAAGAGGTAAAGTATGCTACTTTATAGTATAACTAATAAGGTTTAGACTTAGTTGAATAAGTCATGGGAATAACAAGTGCTAAATAAATAATCCATGTGGAAATGGATGGAACATTAAAAAAGTGGCCAATAAGTAATATTTGATGACTAATGTGAAAGGAGTGGGTCATGAGTAAGGGCTGCTGAGTTAGAAAACATTCTGGAAAAAAAGAAGTGGAAGGTTCCAGAACAAGAACAAGGAAGTATCTGGAACACACAAAGAAGAAGCAAGGGTAAGAAAAGATATGGGAAATTGTAATACTTGTTACCTACCCAACATATTAGTGCACAATAACTCTGTTTTCCCTTAATACTATATCTCATTCCCCATTGCATCCTTAGTTGTTTTTCCATCCCAACTGAGATATGCATGAACTCACTATATGCTATAGTATTACTAACTGACATGTATCTAGTTCTTAGCTTTATTAGATACTAATATCAGTTGTTTCTCTGT
This sequence comes from Pulveroboletus aff. viridisquamosus, assembly GCA_038088935.1. Lineage (NCBI taxonomy): Eukaryota > Fungi > Basidiomycota > Agaricomycetes > Boletales > Boletaceae > Pulveroboletus > Pulveroboletus aff. viridisquamosus. The sequence continues at coordinate 14,319 of JBBPJW010000896.1, forward strand.
CCTGACTAAGTCCTTAGCTTTATTAGGGTACATCACATAATGTGAAGCCAAGCCCCACTTGACCATCTGGAATCTCCAGAGTTTGATGCTATATCAAGATTTTAAAAATAATACTTAAATACCAAAAGTGAAAAAACTGTTACAATAAGATAACTGTTTTGTAATGGCTATATCTCAGCAGCCCCTAAACAGAATCACATGACCTAGGGGACAATTATGTAGCCAACAGTATGTACAAAAATTCATCTTTTCAAAACTAAGCAAAATTCCCACATGTTATTGCAGTATACTTCCCACACTGGATTGAGGTTAAATATTGCAACAGTTTTTTCAGTCACTGTAACATTAAAAAATCACTGTGGATTATGGGTTGTGAGTACGAAAACACTGCAACCAACTTGGAAAATCAGAAAACCTATGTGATATAAGAGAGTATAGGTCTTAATGGGCATCTGTTATGTGAAAGTCGACTGTACCAGAATTGTCCGTCGGTCCTGGGAAATTGACCAACAGGCGTGTGGACGGAAACGACACCAACACCTGACCGTCAAGTCATACACCATTACTGGTTCAACTGACTTTGAATACACCAATCGGGCAAGGTGTCCAGTTACTATCTGTATCCAATAGCCTCCAACCTGCAGCTGCAATTTTTCCTGTCCGCGCAGCGCTGTTCATCTTCTCTATGGTGCTGTTGCCAGAGAGTTCCGCACTCTCGGGCTCCTTCATCAGTATCTGAAGGCGCCGCTCCATGTCTACAAGATCATGTGCTTGCCAGGGCTACATTATGGTTATTCCAAATCACCTGGATAAATGCTATTCCCGCACTTTTGTAGAGACAACCGTCACGGTAGACTTCAAGAGCTCGACACAATCTTCTAACTCCTTGGAACCTACCGAAACCTCCCGCAAGATCTCACTTAAACTATCCGGAATTATCGCCATCAGTGCCACTAGAGGGAATCAATCGTACCTTTTTCCTTCGAGCTCGGAACTACGACCCGGCATAAAGAAAGGAGCAATTTGGAACATGACTTCTTTCCTCAAATCACTCCCATGTTCCGATTCGTCTGTCCATGTTTGCACAGCCCAGCTCACCCAGCGGGCAAGGTATTCGTCGTGGATAGCAGTTTTGGGTGAACTTTTGGATTCTGGTTCGGCAACGTTGGTATACAAGTCTGACCCTATTGGATCATCCAATAAAACGGAAATGATACGACTGGTGAAGATAGATGGGAAGGTGGCATGGATTGCATGAAGTTGCATAAGGAGGGGTGCCCACAACGCAAGACTGGTGGTTGTAGGCAAGAACGGATCCGAGGGGGCACGACATTTTCTATGAGATAGTCAATAATGAGATATATCGTTTCTGACGGTTTCCGACCTCTTGGACACGGGAACGATAACACCTCTTTCGAGAAGAGCACTACAAAATACTTCCAATGCCCACTTTTCTTTGATGTCAACTCGAGAAGCGGCAGAATTATCGTCAAATCTCCATCCGAGAGGATTGACGACATGCCCCGCTGAGACTTTGGTTTCTGTAATCCATCGTTCGATGTCGCGGATCACTGTGTCAATTTTCTTTTGGTGTTGTTTGCGTAACGATTCATCTCGGGCGACGACCTTCATGAGAAGTTTGTATGACTTCAAAAGAGGGGCGACAGGGCGCAGTGACAAAGATGATGCCGATGTGGGTGCAGAAGGATTAAGCGTCGGGTCAAAATAATTGTGAAGAAGCCAGGAAAGACACTAAATACCGAAAAGAAAGTTAGAAGAGACGTATATTATATCGATGTCGCCTACTACCTCTCTGGCAGCCTCTCTGAGTAGCTCGAGACTGGGCAAGTCTTCATGGGTTGCCGCATGTCTGAGCTCTACGAGCCACGACGGCAGTCCAAGCTGGGAGGCTATGGCAGCTATGGATCTCGCATATGGACCTGATTGCAATGGGTCAACCAACCCATTGACCATCCGGACGATTGCTATCGCATAGGTCTGTCGAAGATTGAGAGTGGTCTTGGTGGAAAGGGTATCTCTGCACGATGCATCCAGCATGCGTGCCGCTAGTGTGGACAAGGCAGAATCGAGGGCATGAGGAAGTGGTGTCACTGCTTTCCATGCTGATAACTGGGACAAATGACTTAAGTGGTATCTAATGGAGTGGAGCTTACTCTTTCGATAGCGAGTTTTTTGGCTTCGAGATCCTCTTCGTCCGCGTAAATGCATGAGCACACCTGCTCTAGCTCACCGATGTAAGCCCAAGGTACTCGTCGAGGTAGCCGCATCTTCTCTGAATAAATGTTTAGTACTATCACAAGTCGGTGTAACAAGCTAGTGGCTGTACTTTTGCAGTGAACACGTGGTCGATAGGGCTGTGCATCAGCAAATGCACAGATTACTTTGTTTACTTTTTTGGTACTTTGCATACTTTGGCGCGACTCGCTAAAGCCGGCAAAGTAGCAAAGCTTACAAAGTAACTCCAAAGCACAAAAAGTAATAAAAGCATTCCAGGTATGAAGTATAAAGGATGTGGTGGTTAGCATACTTGTTGACATAGAACAGTTGGAAATGATTATAAGGTTTATTCAGGTAAATACCTTGAGCTGGCATTTGTCCTGCCTTTGCATACATGGGAATAAGGTGGACCACATGAAAAATTGATTTAATATAGATAACTGCAATATTTGAATGCCTGCCTGCATCTGTTATATACTGGCACTACTTAGCTAGGGGCTATTTTTCATTTTTACCCTAAGTTCTCTTTTCTATTTACTATCTTTAACTGCTTTCTTTGATCTTATCTTACTTTACCTCATCTTATCTTATATCTTATCATGCCATGAGGTTAGGTCTAGCCTGGTCTAGCCTTTGTATCTTATGTAGCATAACCTTTTATCTTATTGTAGCCTATGTTATGTACTGCAAGATTGCAGTGCCACAGGCTCACAAGAAAAGAAGATAGAAGCAAGAAGTAAGCTTGAGTTAACATGAGTAGATACAAGTGCTCAAGACTGGAGTTTTGAGATACTAAGGCTACAATATTTATACTACAGTACACTGCACATGGACCAAGTCCCTGATGGGAATGTTCCCATGCATGAGGCATGGGGATCAAAAAGAAGAGAAGCTGCCTAAAAGCCATCAAGGGTCTAGCTTCTTAGAATGGAAGAGAAGAGATGGAAATAAAAGAAGCACAGGGTTCTTGAGGCATAAGGCTAACCCTATGCCCTGGATCATGTGATCTGTCATGTGCCCTGATAAGATAAAAGATTAGATAACCACATGGCAAAGATAAGATAAAGTCACATGATCAAGAAAAGAAAAAAAGCATCATAATAGCCTAGACTTTCTCTAATGTTATGGCCTAGCCCTCTGATATTATACCTTACCTTTGTCTTGCCCTTTTTTACTAATTACTTTCTATTTGCCATTGGTTCCTATTTAGTTCCCTTTGCCCTATTTCCTTACTTAGCATTATTTTCTATATACCAGCTACCTTATGTATTTCTTATGGCCTGGTCCATGCACACTTTGTAGCAATATATAAAGGGGCAAGAGCATAGACTGGTTTTCCAGTCTAAAGTACTTGTTTACCTTGTTTTCTAGTGCCTTCTCTAGGCTGCCATTTTTTTGTTCCCCCAGTTTTGGGCATCTCCCAAGGTGGTTTTCTCTTGCTATTGGTCTAGATTCATAATAGCATCCACACTTGATTTGACCATTCATATGCCTGTGTCAGCATCTAAAGTATCTTTAACATGATTAAACCAGCATATAGCTGCACATTTATAGAGACAGCTATGGAAAGTGAAGGGAAAAAAAAAAGTGATATCTGGATTAGTTACAATACAAACAGTCTTCTCATGGGCTCTTATTCTTTAACTTGAGCATACTCAAATATATTTATGGCACATGCCTTCTGTCCTGCACAAGTCAATTGGAGCATGGAATATAGACAATGCAGAGTTAAAAACAGATATTTTTCCAGTTTAAAATGGACATATATTGCATAGTGTTGAGACTGCAGGAAATTGCAGGATACTTGTAGTCACTAAGCATCCTAAGGTAACTAATGGTCTGATGTAGCTATTAGCTTATGTAATCAGGAAATCGTAGGTAATCAGCATATTCCAATACACAGTTGATTATTGTCAGAGTATAATTTTGTATGCAGGAAAGTGCAAATAAGTAAAGGAAGGCACATGACTCTTAGCTCTATAGCAAGTTAATTAATGGTCTTTACCCTATTGTTAAAGCTGACCACACTCCAGAACTTCTCTGGATGCTTTGAAGAAATGGTCAAATGGGGCTTGGCTTTACCTTATGTGGTGCACCTTTGCACTAGTCCTAGTGCCCTGAATTTTGTATTGAAAGGTGGTGTTGTGCAGAGGTAAAGTAAACTATGAGAACCTTAGTAGATGTTAAGCTACTGATATTAGAATAACTATCTATAAGAACTATAGTAGTTTAGCACAGTAGAAATGCCTATAAAGATAGGGC
>JBBPJW010000897.1:0-16094 GCA_038088935.1 Pulveroboletus aff. viridisquamosus
GTGGTGTCCCTTTCGGTCGCCCCCCGGTGGAGGGTAAGTAGGTGGGGGGGGGGGGCCGGGGACTGGTTGGATCGCCCCTCCCCTCATCTTCCTTCGTCGTGCTCCGCCTTCTGATCCACCCGTCCCTCTCTTTCCCTCCGCCACCTCGCCGCGCGGCGTACTCGGATGACCGTCTCCACAGCGATCCCCGCGGTGCTTCTTGCCGCCTCTCTCTCCTACGCCCTCTACCGCCATGTCGTGAGGCCAAGGCCCCCTGCGCCGCTGCCCCCTGGCCCGACGCCGCTCCCCGTCCTGGGCAACATTGCCGATCTGACCACCAAGCAGCTCTGGCTTGCGACCGAACGTTGGGCAAAACAGTATGGTCCGTCGTCCCGTTCCGCACGAGGCACTGGCTCACGTCTCTGTCGCCACCCTGGACAGGTCGGATCACATACCTACACGTGTTTGGCCAGGGGCTCGTCTTTTTGAACGTGTCCGACGTCGCCTTCGACCTGCTGGACAAGCGCGGGGGAATCTACTCTGACAAGCCGCATTTTGTCATGGTGGGCGAGCTGTACGTGCCAGAGACCCGCGTGTGATCTCGCTCTCATCTCGACCGATCAGCTGTGGGTGCGAGAACATGGTCGCATTCACTCCCTACGGCGATCAGTCTCGTCGCCAGCGGAGGCTGATGCAAGCTGCGCTCGGATCGTCCAGCATCAAACACTATCACCCCTTGCTCGAGCTCGAAACGAAGCCGTTTCTCAGAGGCCTTCTCGAAGATCCACTCAAGTTTCAGGACCACATCCGGCGGTGCGTCCGCTCGCTCTCGCTTTTCTGGCTTCCGTCGTTCTTCCTCCCGCTCCCCTCCCGTCTCACTTGGGTCACGTGGCTAGGTATGCCGGCGGGCTGACGTTATTGGTCATGTATGGCCACCATGTCCAGTCCACCGACGATCCCTTTCTCGCCCTCGCCAACGAGTGTCTCTCCCTGCTCGCCAACCGTATCGCCGCCAACGGTGGTATCTGGCCCGTCGACCTCATCCCTCCTCGTATGTCCTCCTTCCGTTGACACCCACACCGCCATTCACGCGTGCCAGTAAAATATCTCCCAGACTGGTGCCCCGGCGCTGGATTCAAGCGCAATGCCGCCATATGGAAGAGAAAGATTCAGGATTTCGTCGATCGGCCATACCAGTTTGTCTTGGATAAGAGGGTATACCGCTCTCCCCCCCCCCCTCCTTTGGCTCGCTCATCTCTCCCGTCCATAGCGCAAGGGCACCGCCAGGCCGTCGTTTGTCTCCACCGTGTTGGATGCAGAGGATGGGAAGAAGATGGTGCTCAACGACCAACAGGACTTCGATTTGCGATGGACCGCAAACTCGATGTATGCCGGCAGGTCAGACGCGTTTCCCTTTGTCCGTCTTCGTGTTTGCTTAACCAACGTACGCCGCCAGCGTGGACACTGTACGTACCCGCGCCCCCTTTGTCGAGTAGACGCCCAAGACAAATGACCGCGTTCAACAGACCATCACAGTCCTCTCCCAGTTCATTCTCGCCATGGTGCTGTATCCGGGAGTGATCAAGCGAGCACAGGCAGAGCTCGATGGGGTCGTCGGACAGGATCGGTTGCCCATCATCGACGATCGGGCCTTGTTGCCGTATTGTAATGCCGTCTTTACCGAGCTGCTCAGGTGGAGTGCGCCTGTACCTCTGAGTGAGTCCCCGTGGGGGAGTCGTGTGGGTGGGTGCTCATCTTTCTTTTGCCATAGGTCTCCCGCACAGGCTGATGGAGGATGACGTTTATGATGGGGTCTTCATACCCAAAGGGTCGCTCGTACGTCAACGCGTCTCCCTTTGTTGTCGTGTGGCGCTCATCCAGCCGCCTGCTAGGTGTTTGCGAATATCTGGTGCGTCTAACAGCGGGGTGGCAAAAACGCGGGCTGATGGGATGTGCCAGGAACATTCTCCGGGACGAAACTCTCTATCCGGATCCCCATGTATTCAACCCTGATCGGTTCCTTGGTCGCGCTGTAGACGATGCGATGGAACGACGACGCGATCCACGGACGTATGTGTTTGGTTTCGGAAGACGGTGAGCGCGGTTTCCTCTGTCTGACCTTTTCAAAATGGTTACATGGACGACGCACAGCCGATGTCCCGGCGCGCACCTCGTCGAGTCCTCGGCTTGGTTGCTCATGGTGTCTGTGATGGCGACGCTAGACGTCGCCAAGGCTGTGGACGAACACGGCGTGGAAATCGAGCCGGAGGTGGCGTTTGAAAATTCCATCTTCCGGTACGTGAGTCGTTCTGGGTCAATCGGGGCAGGTTCTGAACGATGGGTGGCAGCGTCCCGAACCCGTTCAAGCTGGCGGTCAGACCGCGGTCAGAGGCAGCGTTACGGCTGTTGGCGTAGGATGGACGATAGGGGAGCGTGGTCACCCTCACCCGTGGAGCTTTTGTGCGTGCTCGGCCGGAGGAGGATCCCTTGACGACTGGAAACGATTTGGTTGGTCTATGTTTTTCTCTTCTCTTCTCATCGCCCTTCCTTTCCTTTCTTTTTTGTACAGTAGCCTCTGTTTGCCGCTAGAGCATACCGAGTGCATCCACCTTTTTCTGTCGGGGCAGGTCCTCTGTGTGTATTTTTCTCTCGTCACACATGTACCGGGAGGAGATGGTGCATCGCACTCGGTCCCCGCGGCCCTGGTAGGCTGCCCGACGCCATACAGTACATGACAGAGCTAGCGCACCCGCCTACACTCGAATCCAATACGGGATCCTCTTCCTCCCTCCCTTTTCTGAACGACGTGTGGGCGGTACGAGGGGAGTGTCGAACGACGGATCGGTCACGGAATCGCACCACCGCAAAGAACGTGAATAATTTAAAACAAAAAATTTAAAACAAGGAGTCGGGCGTGGCCTCCTTGACGAGTGCGTGTAGGAGCCGGTGCAGGACCTGAATGAAGGGGGGGGAACATGTTACCGAGCCACGAGGCGAACTTTATTATTTCCCTGTCGCTTGCGTTGTCCTTGCGGGGAAAGAACAAGAGAGACCGAACAGACACGTTTCGATCCCCAGACCGCCGTCATGATGGGTGCCGTCAGTACAGTCTGGGTAGAAACACCGAACGACGGATGGGGAACCGGTCACTTTTTCACGCGTCCGGGTCAAGTCAAGTGCAGTGTATCGCGTGCGTGATGCGACGGTCAACGATCTACACATAGTTTGCGAGCAGTGGTACAAGGCCAGAACGCACGGACGTGTCATCTCTCTCTCTCTCCTCTCTCTCTCTCTTAGACAGGACCACGGACAACACGTCCATACCCAACGATCAGACTCTGGAAAAAAGATGCTTTCCCCATCGGCACTGGTGCAGCCTCATCGCCGTCGAATATGCACGCGCATGGGTGGGAAAAGGGTTATACGGCTTGGTAGTTGCCCGGTTGGACGCCGGGTGCGTGCTGCGGCGTGGGTGCGACGATCGTCGCCTTTTGAGGTACGGGCGGTGGTCCGCGAGGTTGGACGGAGCCACGGGGCTCGTCGTCGACGACTTGGTACCCTTCACGACCATTCGAAGTCAAGCCCCCAGGCATGGACCACACTGCACTCACAGAACACGCATGGATGTAAGAAGGACAAGGAAAGAGGGGAGGAGGGGAAAAGACTCGCCCGTTGGACCACTGATATCAGGGCCGATACCCATGAACTGAGAGCCTCTCTGGCGGAGAACAGCCATGAACGCGATCGCGGTGGGGAACTATGAAAGAGGAACGCTCATCGGATCTGCGGGATATAAAAGTAGGCTTGGGTAAACATGCCTTGAGGAACCAGAGGAGAAAGAGGAGGAGTTTGACGAAACCGCTGTGCTCGTTATTGAATAGCCAGATGATGTCCAAGAGAATCGACGCGGACAGAATGCCGGCGAACTGCGCATGGGATCGTTCGTAAATCAGTCATGACACAGGTTGCAGCGGGGAAGCGTGCGCAGCTTACCAGCTTCAGCGACTGTACGGCGTCGTTATGCTCGTGAATGAGAGCCCCGAACAGGAAGATGGGCAGATTGTACGCCGGTGCAGAGAATGGGCTCATAGCAAAGGACAACACCTGACGGATGACGTTTCAAGTTCGTGACGCGCGTCAACGGACGAGAAAAGCATAGAAAACTAAAGTCATACAGCGCCAGCCAATACGAGCTTTCCAGGATCGAGTCCTTGGACAAAGTCTGCCATGATTCGCAGGAGAGGCGGGAGCTTGGTCGGATGCACAACGTGTGTGTTTCCGGGCGGTTGTCGACGAGTGTGGTCCACACCAGAGGACGTGAGTAAGAGTTGCCCGGATGCTACCGCCCCCCGCCACAGCCCTATCGAGTCGGTACCGCTTTCGACCCCTCCATCGACGTGGGCTATGTGCTCAACACAGTTGGAGAAGATCATTAAACGCATATTCTCATTCAAGGACGCTGTGTCGTGATTGCCAAGACTGCGTACCCAGCCAAACGGGTGGACTTGCTCAACGAGGTGTAGGCGACCCTTCTACCGGGATCACGGATTGGGCGTCGCGTGCTTGGCAAGGATCGACACCATTCAAACGAAATATTGTACGGCGGATTATTTTTTAGAGGGTAGGACCACGGCGCGCAGAACATTGTCCCAGCTACTAGGTCCCTCTCATATGTACTCCCACCCCCGAGAGGTGAGGTTTGTGTTGACTTGCACATGCCGTCGCTCATGCCCTTCTCCTAAACTCTTAGAGTCGTCGAGGAATCTTCAGAGCTCCGCCACTTGGAGAACTCTAGCGAACGAATCTCCTCCATAGGGTGTCTTGTACGTTCCCTTCCCCGGTACCTCAAACAGTAGACTTGCCCGTTCATGTCATGCGCAATTCTCGAGGGGACAGTCGGAGTCGGTCGGTATGAAATGTCTCAGCCTAGTGAAGAGACAATCAGGCGCAAGGGGCCACTGGCGAGTGTGGATGCTGATAAGCATTCCTCTATGAAGCTGTCACGTCCCGCAGATGGACGGCGTAGACCGATCAGGATGGCCACTCCGGGTGCCCTAGGCCCTCCCCTTTGCTTAGAACATGCATGATCAGATTTGTTGGTGAGAACGTGTTGGACGGCGTGCTGGCTCGCAGGTGCACGTAACAAGCATTCAGAAACGCTGGTCCCCTTCTTATCGGTGTCTCATCATTCAACATGACGAGGAGCCGAATTCAAGATTGTTATGCGAGCCCTTTGGAGTCTAGAACCTTCTCAAGGCACGTTCATTTGCTGGTGCTATCGATGAACTTACGTAGAGGCGGCTCCTGTGCACACTCATCGGTCTCCTCTCGGAACTCCTGGGCCACTTCAGAACCGCCTGCAAGACGGACATGAGATCTGAGGATGACAAGTCTCGTTTCAGTCGTTCCGTCAAGATTCATCAGAAGTGTACGTGTTTCACCGTGTACACGATGGTGCGAACCACAAACGCAAGGCCACTTCCGCTTGGTGGGCCCTTGGTGTCCCGTCTTTTTGTGTGTTCGCCCTGCAAAGCAGAACACGGTGCAGATTCTCTTTGTCACAGCTCAAGGATAACCCATACAACTTTTGGACCAAATGGTGTTCCCATGCCAGCTCTGAACTCGGAAGACGTCCGGGGGAGCGTCCGAATGACACCCGAGAAAGATTCAACCCCCGGAAGCGCCGTCGAGGACTTGTCAAGCACTGGACAAGGCAGTGTGATCCTCCGATGACATCGGTACCAAGTTGGTGTGTGGTCCGTCGGAAAAGTCGAACAGAACGCCTGGAAGAGCGCCATCGATGGTTTGAACGAGGGGCGTTTCACCCGTAGCGAGTAGCTCTTATCTCTTTGACATCGGTTTTGATCACATTTAGAACTGGATTTGTCGGCTGGTCGTGCGTGTCGGTGGGCGGAATGTATAGGCACCGTGAGGATGAAACAACGTCTTGTGGGGATGTTGCAGCGATGCACGGCTTGGTACGTAGTCTGGATGACTACGGATGCCCTTGATGGATGCTGCGATGCGTGGTCTGCTTATCCGTGTCGGTTACACAAAAAAAGAACAAGAAAGAGTCAGCCTTAGTCTTGGCCAGGAGGTGCGGAACCCGATGTCGGCAGTTCAGGGCCGTGCTGGTGGTTTGAGAACAAAGCAGGCGTTCCGGTGAGAAAGCCACACTGGAAGGGGACAGCATTCGACCACCAGCGCTAGTTGACCGTTGTCTACGACGAGGCCACACGGCGACGATACACCCACCCAAGACCCGAGCACGACGATCTCCGATGGCGTCCAACCTGGAGTACTACCAGGCCAAGCCACACAGCTACTCGAACCCACCGTCCTACGGCGCCGCCGTCGAACTAAATCACGACCCCGTTCTCCCTGGCGGTGTGGCTCAGTGGAATTCCATCCAAGCCGGAGTGAATGTAAAAGAACGAGCGATGCCTAATGTTAGTCTCTCATGACCCCTCTCATCGCCCAACCACAATCAACACAACAGGAGGACGATCAGCAGTATGATTGACCATCCTTTTCTATTGCATCCTTGTCCACACAGGTTTCACAACCTGTGGGCTGGAAACCGACGGATGACCAGCTCTTCATTAGGGAGTACGGCCCACCAGGCGACCACCATACGGTGCCCAATGTCGAGTTTATGAAGCAACATTTCTTCAAGGAAGGGAGACTGACAGACGATCAAGCGCTGTCCATTCTCTCCAGAGCAACGTCAATCCTGTCTCGCGAACAAAATCTCGTCACCGTAGGGAGCCCTGTCACGAGTGAGTTTGCATCCCTTATGACATATCTCATCCGTACAAGTGACTGGTCGCGTGCCATTGTTGGGCCCATCGTAGTATGTGGGGACATCCACGGCCAATACGTGAGTCGCCTTTCTCCCTGAATCTCGTGCAGGCGGCACACAGATGGGACTGATCCGTGTTCTACTTGGGTTCGCTGCAGTATGACCTCATGAAACTCTTTGAAATCGGAGGGAGTTTTTCCGACAGCTCGTATCTATTCCTTGGTGATTACGTCGATCGCGGAAACTTTGGCATCGAAGTGCGTTTCTCGATCTCGCTCTCGTGACTCCACCGACATGCGCACGTCGTTCCTTCTAGTGCCTGCTATACCTCTACGCGCTCAAGATCCAGCGCCCCAAAGATATCATCCTCCTTCGTGGAAACCACGAATGTCGACATTTAACAGAATATTTTACTTTCAAGCGTGAATGTACGTGTATTCTCGCCAAAGGTCGAGAATTTGTCCGATCAGTGCAATGAATACCTTCTTTCTTGGAACAGGCCTCCACAAGTACACTCAGGCCGTCTACGATGCATGCTTAGATTCATTTAATGCATTACCCCTTGCTGCCCTCGTCGACAACCGTTTTTTTTGTGTTCATGGAGGCCTTTCCCCTGAGCTCATGACTCTAGACGACATTCGACGAGTGCGTCTTTCGTTATCACCATCTTGTTCTTGGATCACATACAAGCATCTGAATGATGCACGTGTCACAGCTCGACCGTTTCAGGGAGCCCGAATCTAGCGGGTTGCTGTGTGATCTGCTGTGGTCGGACCCCGTCGCGAACTTTGGACATGAACAGGAGCCTCTCGCACATGCACCTGCTTTGCCTCCAGGTACGACGTTTGAGCACAATGCTACGAGAGGCTGTTCTTTTTTTTACACGTGAGTGCCTCACCCCTCGAATGGGTGTCCGACAGTGAAAAATGAGATGACGCATTCCGCAAGGTATGAGGCAGCCTGTGAGTTTCTCGAGCGGAACAATTTACTTGGGATCGTGCGAGGGCATGAGGCCCAGGACGCAGGGTATGTTCTGGTCGTTTCTTGTACGTCCTTTGCAAGTCATACATGCTCCAGATACGTGATGTACCGCAAAACGCCAACCAAAAAGTTTCCCTCTGTTATTACCGTCTTTAGCGCCCCAAACTATCTCGATGTCTACCATAATCGCGGCGCCATCATAAAGTACGCGAACAAGAGCATCACGATTAGACAGTTCAACTCGAGTAGTCACCCGTATTGGCTACCGAATTTCATGGATGGGTTCACGTGGAGCTTACCGTTTGTCGGCGCGAAGAGTACGTCAACGCTTGTTATTGAATAGTTTCACATCGACTCTGCGACTCACGACTTGGTGTTTGCGCGGATACTGCTAGTCACGGAGATGCTACTTGCGATTCTTGCGACGTGTGGTCCAGAGGAGCTTGAGGGAATGGAAGGCGATGACGACGATCACACTGTCGATCTCGCGTTGCCGCCTTCAGAGCTCGCGATGAGAAAACAACAGATAAAGAACAAGATTCTGGCAGTCGGGAAGATGCAGCGGGTGTTCCAGCTTCTGAGGTGCGTTGTGAACGTGATTCAGAGTTGCGATGTCCGGTGGTTGTGTTTATGGGGTTTTCATGGCTTTGTGGACGTTGGGCTATTCAAACCAAGAGGATTCATGGGACTTTTGGCTGCTGTGAGAGACTGGATGGTCTACGGACTATTTGTCGATCTGCTTTCACCTTCACCTGCACCTTCATTTTTTCCTTCAACACCATTCCAACTGACCATCAACCTACAGAGAAGAAGCCGAGAACGCCTCCGAGCTACTCACCTTCTCCACCGAAGAACAGGAAGGCCCCGACATGCTTACCGCACAGGGCACGCAAATCAGACACTACATTCACAGTTTTGCAGACGCGTCCGTGCATCTCTCTTTCCTGTATCCTGTCATTGAACTGACGCCCGTCGGACGCGGTGTTTCCTGCACGCATCCGGCCCTTTGGGGACGTTTACTCTGTTATCTACGCTGCTTTTCATCTTCTTTCACCTGACGCGACAATGTGCTCGAGACAGTCGTCGCTCCGATCTTGCCAACGAGCGTTTGCCGATGTTCCAGCCCACAGACGACACAAGCTACCCTGTCATTCCTGCTCCGAGTATGCGACGTCGCGGTTCGAACGATCTGGAAGAGCTCGGCATGGAAATTCGCAAGCTCGAAGAGCATGCCAATAACGTGGATATGAATTCGGTGCCGCCGCCACAGAAACTGCCACAGAGGAGGCCGTCGGAGCGGGTGGTGGAGACGAGGAGAAAGGTGACCACGAGAACGACATCATCAAAGAGGTACGAAGGTTCCAATGAAGTGCAGGTAAAGGGGGGCAAGCAGAGGTGATCTGAAGAAGCGGATCCATGGAGGCTTAGTACTGGTGTATGTGTGCTGAAAAGATTGTATGAGTGCTCTGTTGTTCTACTGACGGATCGTTGTATCAGTGGACGTTGTAGTATGTACATCGTGCTACTGCACCCCTCATGTCATGTTAGGTACCACTAATGCCTCTGGGACTATAACATTTATCCTTGTGCAGTCCGAACAAGTTCAAGGGAAAGAAGAAGAAAAAGAAAAAGAACCGGCCGGCAATGACCAACAGTTCGAATTGATGCCTGTAATGTAGAAACCTCTCTCTGAGGGGCGGAGGGGAGGAGGGCCGGCGCAGTCCGCTGAGTGCTTTCATCCCGCGCGCTGGCAAGCCGTGTCCGATGTACTGAACGCGGCCCCGAACGCGATGGCGCCGTCTCGTCCTCGGAGTCCCTCTCGTCTCTGTACGAATGGAATGAGATCGGGTCGTTCAGCCCCTATGGCTTCTTTCGAGGAGCGGGAAAGGGTGGCCATTGATAGATTATGACGCGCGTGCACACGGGTGAGGACTTTGGAGTCTGCCTTGCGATGCAAGGAGCCGGACTCGCTGTCCGTCAAGAGGTATACGGGGGTAAACCGGTGCATCATGTCCAACGTCGTGGTACTCGCTGGACACGGCTACGCACTGACTAGCCATGTCCACAGTACCAACTTCCATGAAACCACCGACCCCCGCGAGCGTATAGGATGCTATGGGATGAAATTCTCTTTCTGAACGAGTCTCTGTTGACCTGACGCACACGTCTCAAGCGAAAACACCTGCGAGGCACCCTAGCACTGCGAGGTGCACACAGGTCACGTGCACGAAGGTGGGGACAACACAATATTCTCTCAACTACAGATACAGGTCATCAGACCAGTCTTTGAATGTCTCCGCAGCCTCTATCAGGCTCTTTGCCTTCTTATTCGCCAAGTCAACTGATATTTGGTGGATAGGAATCCGAATGGGGGGATCGTCCAGTCGGGATGCTCTCTCAAATACAATGCAAGCCTTCTTCGGGTCGCCGTCCATGATAGCTGCGGATTGAAGAATGGCGCGCCATTTAAATCCTGGCATCTTTGGATCTCTGTAGGCGGGGTGGGGAGGGGCCAAGTTTCCACCCTTCAACGTAACTTCCGTCCGAAACGGTCCAGGCTCAAGGATAGTAACCTATTTTCATCAGCTTGCCCATGGAGGGATATAGCCATAAAGACAGTCCTTACACACCTTGATGTTCCATGCAGGGTCTAGCTCACCTGCAAGTGCTTCGGTCAACCCTTCAAGAGCGAATTTCCTATTTAACATTGAGCTCAAAAGGTAGGCTGATGACAGAGAGGGCTTACGAGGCACAGTAATGTCCAGAACACATGAAACCTGTGATACCCATACCGGACGACACCTGCAGGAGCCTGCCACCTCGAGGCTCATTTACTTCCCTAAAGAATCGCACTGCTTCCCGGCTGACTTGCACGGCACCCCAAAAATTGACTTCAAACATTTCTCGCACGTCTTCATCGTTGACAGACTCCAGCTCCCCCATGACCATCCTCCCTGCATTGTTGAAGACGACGTCTATGCGGCCGAATGTGTCCTGTGCTGTAAAAAACGCTGCGGAAATTTCGGCACGCTGAGTGACGTCTAATTTGATGACCACGAGACGGTCGGACGGGTATTTTTCAACGAGATCAGACAACATATTTGGCTTGCGGAGAGTGGCAACGACTCTATCGCCTCGTTCCAGAAGGTACTCGGTCATGACGCGGCCGAAGCCAGATGAAGCACCGGTGACTGAAGGCGAGTCAACCTCAGGGGATATCAGCATGGAGAAAAACATACTGAACCAGACTCTGGAATCCTCCATGGCGTTGATGGAGTGCTGGTGTAAGGAAGCGGTCGGTGTGAAGTTGGTGTTGTAACTGGGATCGGTATCGTTTCACTATTTGTTTCATTCCGACAACGTTTGGAGTCGACAACAATTCGTTTCTAGCTCTCAGGCATCGAGTCCCATCCGTTTGATGGCATACCCTGGCCTCTTTACCTCCCCACTTTCCCTCAGCTTCGCGGAGCCATGCTGTTCCTGCTATACCCACACATGTACCTGTATATAAACCTTATAATGGGATGTCTTATGTCCGTTAATTTATAGACCGAAAACAGCTGGATTGTGACAGTACAGGCACACAGAAACCTGCGATAACGGGTGAGCACGGGGATGAAAGGGACATCCAATCCGGGTGTATGTGCACACAGAAGGGCTCTCACGGGGGCGAAGACCGCCCGACTTTTGACAGCATCGCACGTTGTCTTGGCAGTGATTTACTAACTATTGTGAACATTGCTTTCGCCCAGAAACTAGTATTTGCCATCGAGGAAGATGGTCATTATACCTGGAGAGGTAATCGAGTCCCTCAACTTTTCATTTCATGCTATCTTGTGGCCGTCTTATAGCACAGAACAAGAGCCCTAAGGTTAACTGAACAATGGCGATTTACCCACATATGCAGGCTTGCGCGCAAATCACCGTCATACTGTTGGAAGGGGTGTCGTGCAGAGGCTCAGTGGAACTGTGAGAACCTCAGTAGATGTCAAGCTACTGATATTGGAATAACTACCTATGAGGACTATAATAGTTTCGTACAGTAGGAATACCTGTAAAAATAGGGCTTACCCTTAGTAGACCGAGGAATATAAACTAGATCTGAGCTTATGTAACGATTACTATGATTGCGTTCGTGACGGCCCGTCAGCTCGTGCGGATATCAACCCAACTCCCACCTCGATGCTCGGTACCATTAACGCGATAGATGTGTTTTAACATCATTGTGGAACCTAACGCAAGGTTGTTACCCCAATATTACAAGTACAAGTCATCAGACCAGTCCTTGTATTTCTCTACGGTCTCTATCCAGCTCCTTCCCTTCCTATTTGCTCTTTCAAGTACCTTTCTGTGAACGGGAAGCCGAACTGGGGGGTCCTTCAACCGAGATACCCTCTCAAACGCCATGCAGGCTTTCTGGGGATCACCATCGGCGTCATTATTACCCGAGTGAAGACTTGCGCGCCATTTAGACCCTGACAGCTCAGGATTTGTGTAAGCAGGATGGGGAGGGGCTATATTTCTGTTTGTCGTGAAGATCTCCGTGCGGAATGGTCCGGGTTCGAGCATGGTGACCTACTCGCATTCAGTTTCCATCCGCAGGAATATCTATGAAGGCAACATTCGTACCTTGATGTTCCACGCAGGGTCCAACTCATCTATAAGCGCCTCGGTCAATCCCTCGAGAGCAAATTTCCTGATCCGGCTTTCAATATACGGAAATCTGTTGGAGGAGAGGAGCTTACGAGGCACTGTAATATCCAAGACACGCGCGACTTTCGACAGCCAGTCCAGATGACAGCTGGAGAAGCCTGCCGCCTGGGGGCTGGTTGATGTCCCTGAAGAATCGTACTGCCTCCCGGGTGACTTGCACAGCACCCCAGAAGTTGGTTTCGAATACGTCTCGTGCATCCTCATCATTGACGGACTCGAGCTCCCCTACGATCATCTTCCCTGCATTGTTGAAGACGACGTCTATACGGCCGAATGCTTCTCGAGCTCTCGCGAACGCTGCAGATATCTCAGCGTGCTGAGTGACATCCAACTTAACGATGACAAGATGGGTGGACGGATATTGAGCAGCGAGATCAGATAGGACCTCGGGCTTGCGTAGAGTGGCGACAACTCTATGTCCCTGGTTCAATAGGAACTCGGACAAGATGCGACCAAAGCCGGATGAAGCACCTGTAACTGGGAGTGGGTCAGCTTGGGAGATGTCAGTGTGAGGATGAACTTACTAAACCATACTTTTGATCCAGACATGATGTACACGATGTGGGTGAAACGCTGATCGAGGTCCTTCGATGAATGTGCGTATTTTATCCGCCCCAAAGGAGACTTACTTCAGCATGATAAAGATGCTTTGCGCCCAGTCAGCAGGCTGACTACTAGACTCTATTAGTTCTAACTTTGAACCCATCTTTGATATGATAATATCGCTTGTGTGGGTGCGCACGGATGGTTGTTGTAGAGATAATTTACATCACTGACCAAAGCGGTGCACCACGTGAGACGGTCCTTGACCAATCAAAGACTAAGTTGTCTGTGGCCCCTCTCGTTCGCATGGCAGACAACTCCAACTCTCACTGTTATGCTTACTTGAGGACTCCATATATTGGGAGTTCGGTCCACTTTGATACGAATCCGGTCCCTCGAATCCCTAAATTATCAAATCTGAATTGAAGATATGACCGATGCCTACCGGCATTGGCATTGGTTCCGGTGAGGACAGTCAGCTTACTGTGTGAGTAAGCTAGTTGTTACGCTATCGGTCATTTACGTGTAGACCTAGCCAGAAATACATGACGTGATGATGCATAATCCTCAGCTTTTCCGTAGCTAAGCCTAACGGGAATCGAAGTTTTCTCGTGGTCCCACTCGCGCACTCGACTCATGTACTCATGACCCCACGGGCTACAGATACAAGTCATCCGACCAGTTCTTGTATTTCTCTGCGGCCTCTATCAAGTTCTGTGCTTTCCTGTTCGCCATGTCAAGCACTATTCGATGGATAGGAATCCGGATTGGGGGGTCTTCCAGTCGAGATGCTTTCTCGAATGTAATGCATGCTTTTTTTGGATCGCCATCCATGAGAGCACCTGATCGAAAGAAAGTACGCCATTTGGATACAGACATTTCTGGATCTGCGTATGCAGGGTGAGGAGGGGCCACATTTCCGTTTCTTGTCGTAATGTCCGTCAGAAATGGTCCAGGCTCGAGTATGGTTATCTACTTGCATTCAGCTCATGTCCACGGATAGATACGAGTACGAAGGCAAGTACGCTTACTCACCTTGATGTTCCAGTCGGGGTCTAACTCGCCTGCAAGTGCTTCGGTCAATCCCTCAAGAGCGAATTTACTACCCGAGTTTCAGTTCAAAAGGTGGGTTGACGATTGGATGGGCTTACGAAGCACAATAATGTCCACAACACATGGCACTCATGATGCCCCCACCAGATGACACCTGCAGGAGCCTGCCACCTCGAGGCTCGTTAACATCTCTGAAGAATCGTACTGCTTCTCGGCTGACTTGTGCAGCACCCCAAAAATTAATTTCAAACATCTCGCGCGCGTCATTATCATTGACAGACTCCAGCTCCCCCATGACCATCCTCCCTGCATTGTTGAATACGATGTCTATGCGACCGAATGCATCCTGGGCTTTAGAAAATGCTGCGGAGATTTCAGCATGTTGAGTGACGTCTAATTTGACGACCACGAGACGGTCGGATGCATATTTGTCGACAAGAGCGGATAGCATGTCGGGCTTGCGGAGAGTGGCAACGACTCTATCGCCTTGTTTTAGGAGGTACTCGGTCATAATAAGACCGAAGCCGGATGAAGCACCAGTGACTGAAGGTAAGTCACATTCAGAGGATATCAGTGTAGAGACGTACTAAACCAAACTCTGGATCCCGTCATGGTGTTAGTAGATAGTTGGTGGGGGGAAGCGCTGGTCTCGCTGGTCTTTAGCTAGCGTCGTCACTGAAACCGGCGAAATATTGAACGCCGCTATGGGACCACCTCGTCACTTGTTTCATTTCGACATATACATATATTGATAAAAGCCCATTCGTTTGGATAGCCATTCACCTCTCTCTCCTCCCCCTAATTTAGACGCAGGCTACACTATTCTAGCTGCAGTATGTGCACGCTGTGACGGAATAACCTGTGGACTATGGACAGTCGGATCATAACGGAACCCAGAAACTTGGGATCAAGGGTTAGTGCGGGCTGGTTTCGAGAGACAAAAGGACGTCTAACCTGAATAGGTGCGCACGGAAGGGCTCTCACAGGAGCGGAGATCGCACAAGTTTTGATGACATCGTGTACCCACTTGACGGTGATACAGTGTCTGTCACAGAACCATACTGGACATTGCTTCTGAACAGTATCCAGGGACCAGCACTTGCTATCTAGGCATTATATCTGGAGAGGTAATGACCTCTTTCAACTTCTCATGAGATTTCGAATGTGGGACAGAACAAGCGCGAACACTTGGTAGTTTTATTAGAACAGTGAAGGCTTTCCGTCGTACGTATGCTGATCTCCTGCGCGTAAACCATCACGAGTATCGCATTTTTACAGACAATGTGCTTAACAGCCACTCGTACGCTCGTTCGTGCGGATGTTAACAATTCCCATCTCAACGATTAGTACTATTTGCACGACAGATGTGCTTTTGTACGTCGATGTTGAGCACAACACAAGGTTTTTCACACTATATTACAGATATATGTCATTAGACCAGTCCTTGTAATTCTCTGCGGTCTCTATCAAACTCTTTCCCTTCCTATTTGCTCTTTCAAGAACACTTCTGTGAATGGGAAGCCGGATTGGGGGATCCTGCAACTGAGACACCCTCTCAAACGCCATGCAGGCTTTCTGGGGATCACCATCGACGGCAAGACTACCCAAGTGGAGAATTGCGCGCCATTTAGATCCTGGAAGTTCAGGATTTGTGTAAGCAGGATGGGGAGGGGCTATATTTCTGTTTGTCGTGAAGAGCTCCGTGCGGAATGGACCAGGTTCGAGTATGGTGACCTTCTTGCATTTAGTTTCCGTCCGCAGGAATATCTATGAAGGCAATCATTCGTACCTTGATGTTCCACGCAGGGTCCAACTCATCTATAAGCGCCTCGGTCAATCCCTCGAGAGCAAATTTCCTGATCCGGTTTTCAGTATACAGTAAACTATTAAAAGGACAGGAGCTTACGAGGCACTGTAATATCCAAGACACGCGCGACTTTCGACAGCCAGTCCAGATGACAGCTGGAGAAGCCTGCCGCCTGGGGGCTGGTTGATGTCCCTGAAGAATCGTACTGCCTCCCGG